>CAEFZX010026300.1:0-18322 GCA_903066825.1 Alfaro cultratus | reverse complement strand
AGTCACCTGAAATGGTTTTCACTTCACAGGTGTGCCCTGTCAGGTTTTTCTACAATCTAATCTACAATTTTCATAGTCATGAAAATAAAGAAAACCATTTGAATGACCAGGTGTGTCCAAACTTTTGGTCTGTACTGTATGTGTGATTTTGAAAATGGGGTACTGAGCTCTACAACAGACAAGAAGAAAAAAAAAAAACATTAAAAATGGACCCTGACTTAGTTTAAAACTTTTGCAAGATCCCAACTTACTTTTGCGAGATCTTGCAAAAGTAAGTCGGGGTCCATTTACTTTCATTTTTTTCTTGATGTGCATTGCAGGGCTCAGTAGTAATGAAATGCAATCCAGACATCTTTTTTAAAAATCATCAGAACTGCCATTAAAATTGAGCTAATTCTTAAGCTGTGAACCAGAAACCTAGAAAAATGTTTTGTAACATTGCGTATACAAAACATTTTTTGTATACGCAAAAAATGTGTACATTTAATCTTGTTTGATTGACTGGACAATCAAACAAGTATTAGAAAACTTAAGTGTTACCTTTATTTATGTTTTTGCCTCTTTGCTATTCCTCAGGTTTTGATCCCCTAGTTAGAAAACCATTTAACCCAAATGAAAAACAGTGACTGGTAGCAGATTCATCCTATTGGTTACAGTGATGACTGACCAAAAATCATGACTGTCCGTTTTTCATGGATAATAATATTCCTTTATGATGTGAAAAGCTGAAAAGAACAAAAAAATGAACGAAAGAAAATTGTGCCAAACTAAAATAACGCAAAAGAAGTGTTTTGTTTTTTTTACATCTCAAAATGTGTTTATTATGTTTTTGATAGTTTAGATTTGGGGTATTATGGTTACTTTATTTAATTAAGAAATTTCTCCAACCTGTACTTGGTTAGTTTCTGGTTGTCCTGCCTCTGACACTGGAAACTTTTTTTTTCTGTTGTGGAAAAACTGGAACAACATAGAGGAATGACAGTCACTGTGGTGACGACTGCTGTAATGCACTGTAGCAAGCTGCTTTTTAAAAATCACACATAAGCCCCACTGGGTGGATGCTCTCTGGATCGCTGGTTCTCATCAGGTATTGCAGGTCAACTTTATGTTTTTATTCAAATTATTCTGTAGATATGCAAATAATATTCGATAGATAATTAACTATTACTGGTGGAAATGCATAGAAATAAGTCACAACTGCAAGCTTTATTGGTTTTCGTAGCTTTTAATCCTTTTTGCTTGTTGTAACAAGTTTTAAGCCAAATGTACATTTACCAGTAAGATTATAAATCAGCAAATATTTTTAAAGAAGCTTTTAAAATTTGTACTTTAGCTTTCTCCTTTGAGTTTCTGTCTGTACTGTAATGGTCCACCATGACACTAAATTACACATAAGACATCTGTCACTATATGTTTCTGTTTATAGTATATGTTAAATGTTCTTACAAAGAAATATAAACCTTCAGCCAAGACAAAAACATGTAGCAAAACCAGTTAGATAAACATCAGAATGACTGGAACGGCTGAACAAGGTTCCTTAAAATTTACAATGTACTCTGTGCTTTGCAGTCTACTTCTCTGGTTTATCTGGTGCTCTCCAGTTTAATGGAGGAATCTGAGCAGCTGTTGACCCAGAGGTCAGAGGGGGAGAGGCCCAACGGACACTGCAGATGGAGCACTCGCTCCCTGGATTCAAAGGCGGTGGAGGATTTCAGGAGGAGGCTGAAGTACTTTTTTATGAATCCATGCGAGAAGTACAGAGTCAGGGGTCGGAAACCATGGAAACTCATGTTGCAAATATTGAAAATTGTCATCATCACAGCACAGGTGGTATAACATATTTTCAAGTTCTGCTATTTTATTCAACTTTCATAGATTTGTTGCTCATCTTACTGTCTCATTGTTACAGCTGGTCCTCTTTGGCCTGAGCAATGAAATGATGGCTACATTCAAAGAGGACAATGTAATGACATTTGAACATCTGTTCCTGAAAGGATTCAAAGACCACTGGCAGGGAAACTACGCACTTTATACTAAAGCCGACCTGTATGATCATATCTACCACATCATCAACACGGTACATGAATATGAAAGAATGCTTGTTTTTTTTTTGTAACATTGTATTAACATTGTGTTCCACTCCTTTTTTCAGTACACCAATCTTCAGAACCTGACTTTAGGAAATCTTGTGTATGGGAAGATTGATGGCAAGTACACCCCGCTGTCCGTCTGTCAACTGCTTTACAAAAACAGCACCATTGATCCAGAGAGAGACACCTTCTACATTGATCCACACATTGATGAAGGTACAGAAATCAGACCTGCTGCAGGTTCAGTTCTTTAGGCAGAACGTTTAGAAACTTGCAGAATTATTCTAACCAGTGCACTGTTTTTTACACAACAATCACAAGTAAAGAGCATTTTGCAGTAATTTTATATGGCATACCAATTGCTTCATAAAGTAGCAAGTAATTTGAAAAGTAGAAGTAGCATGATAGACAGTTTCAGAAATTATTTCTAAGAAAAACTGGAAAGTGTTGCATGCATTTGTAATGTTATTTTTGCCCTAATCTTGGCAAAATAATTCAAGCTTAATCAGACTGAATATGAAAAACAATTTTCAAGCTTTGTCCCAGACAGAAGTCTAAATTGAAGTCTGGACTTTGACTGGGACATTCTAGCACATAAATATGTGCTGGTTTTTAGTAGTCTGTTGTTTTCTAATGCTTCTGTTTGCTGTGTCCATAACATGACTTATAAAAAACATCAAAAGCCTTTTTTTTATTAATCAGTTTTCTATTTGCCAATCTCCCTTAAAGGTCAGGCGTGTGGAGTGTTTTTATAAAATCTGACTCAAAGTCAAGACTGGAAAATAATCATAATGTGGCGTTTCATGTGACATAAAAAGAGGAAATAACATATTTAGTTAAATTAGTGTTGAATTCTTATCCCTATTCCTTCAGTGCTAGCTAATGACATCTTTAAACACATTCTTCCTCCTCTTTAGAGTGTATTTCGGTATACCCGCCGACGTCTCATGACAATACTAATCTGGAAAAAAACATCAACTTCTCTGTAGATTTCAAAAGGTAGGAAACTCAAAGTTGATGTTAAACCAGCTGACAGCAGTGATGTCAGCTGATTGCATGTCTGTGTGTTCAGGCTCGTGTCAGTTAACATCAACTTCACTCTGAAAACCATCAATCTGCAGACTGTGCGGCACCATGAGCTACCAGACTGCTACGGCTTCCACATAAAGGTTGGTGAGAACATCTGATAACTGAAACACCATCATGTAGGAAATGTTAGGAGTCTAGACCGATCTACAGACAAAGCAATGAATTTTACATTTACCTTATTTTTTTTAATCTTCTTTAACCCTTCATCACTTTTAATTATTGGCATGTTTAGTGTTCTATATTTGCATTTTATGAATTAATGATTGAATTAGTGAATTAATTAAAACTTAAAGTATGTCCCACACATTTGAAGTGCATCAAAATTTTCTGTTTTTTTCCTCACACACAGATCATATTTGATAACTGTGCACACAGTGGAAAAATAAAAGTGGGTGTCAAAAATGATGTTCAAATTCATGAGTGCAAAGACTACAACGTGAGAGACGCCTGTAAGTTTTTACCCACAACTTATGGAATAAAATTCTTACATTGCTTATTTAGGATGCAGAATAATACATAAAGTAGGAATAAATTACCTGAAAACTGTGGCTCTGGTTTTGCAGCTGGGAAAATTAATTATCTCGTCTTGATGTTTGATTCCTTGGTCATCTTTGCCTGTTTTGCCTCCCTCATTCTCTGCACGCGATCTATTGTCAAGGGCATTCAACTCCAGTTTGTAAGTTAAAGAAAGTTGATCTACCTGCAATGTTTGCTGCTGGAAAGCTCAGAAAATTGTCATCATCCCAGCACAGGTGTGATGACAAATAAAACTGTTTGTTTTATTTGAACAAAACTCACAGTTAAAGTCCCATTGATGTTTAGTACCATATTAGTAGGGATGGTGGTAAGACAGATTGAATAAATGAGTCTTATTTATACACAAAGAAACACATGGGTTACTAATTACAATTTCTAGACACTCTGATCAATCTAAGAAGATAAATAATAATTTCCAAAAATATATCTTGTTGTATATCTTTTATAGGAATTGGTAGGGGTAGTAGTAAGTGCACCACAATTTTGTTATGAAAAAAAGTATTTTTATATATCTTTACTAGAATATGCAGTAAGTTTTGAGGGCATTGTATTAGATTAAAAGACAAGCTCATTAGAAAAAAAAATTCCATTTTTTTTTTTTTTCTAACAGTGTACTGTTTTCTTGGATCCAGGAGTTCAAAATTTTCTTCCAAATCCACTTCAATAAATTGGTGACTTGGTCAGAACGCATGGAGTTTGTGAATGGCTGGTATATATTTATTAACATCAGTGACACGCTAACCATCACTGGGTCAGTGATAAAAATAGGAATACAAACCAAGGTTTGCATGAGTTTTATTGTTACATACTATGAGCATTTGTTAGAAACTTTCAAAGAGGGGGTCACAAACCTTTAATGCAAGTTTTCACTATAGTTCCTGACCAACTATGATGTCTGCAGCATCTTACTTGGAACAGCCACAATGCTTGTGTGGATTGGTGTTATGCGCTACCTTGGTTATTTCAAGAAATACAACGTAAGAACCTTCTCCTCAGTTCTGAATAATATATTCTGTCCAAAGAACTAAAACAACTCACTTCCGTTCAGATCCTAATCCTAACCCTGAAGGCTGCCTTTCCTAATGTTATCCGGTTTTGCCTTTGCGCTGCCATGATCTACCTCGGGTATTGCTTCTGTGGTTGGATTGTTCTTGGACCTTATCATGACAAGGTAGGAATAATTCACTTTATGGGTGTGATGAATGGGCCTGATCCCCAATTAATCACCAGATTATTATCCAAAAACTATTTTATTGTTTTCATTTTTCAGTTCCGAACATTTGACAAAGTGACAGAGTGCCTCTTCACTCTCATTAACGGAGACGACATGTTTGCCACCTTCCATAATATGAGAGACAAAAGCTACATAGTGTGGCTTTTCAGCAGAATCTATCTATACACCTTCACATCTCTCTTCATCTACATGGTGCTCAGCCTGTTCATCGCCCTCATCACCGAGACCTATGAAACCATCAAAGTCTGTTTCTGCTGATATTTTGTAAATAGATTGTAAATGTACTATGACATTAAGGTCTTCTTATTTTCATGTGACATGCGCCTGTTTTTTCTTTTTTTTTTTTTTTTTGTTAGCATCACCAGAAAGACAGCGAACCAGTGTCCCTGCTTCATGCCTTCATAGCAGAATGCCAGGATCAGCCTGAATCTGGACAAAATCAATATGATGAGGAGTCTTCCAGCTGCTGTTTCTCTCCATGAGGCTGGTTTCAAAGAATTGCAAGAATGTAAAGATAACTTTGAGGACAAAGTTTTTGCATATAAATGTCTTTGGCAGTAGCCGGTGATAAAAGTGCCTATAGGTATGGAGCTTCCTAATTTAGCTGCACAAAGACCTGTTTAGAAACCAGTACAATAACATTTTGTAAAAGGATGCTTGTCGTCTTTGCCGTGTTTAAATAAAAGGTATTCTTTATTTTAGTCATGCATTTTGGGGTTGTTAAAATTCATGTCTGAGTCAATGTTGACCGCTCTTTTATTCAGCAATCTGTTGTCTTTAACCTCATCAAGTCTAGTTAGGGGCTGATTTCTAACAACTTTTTTGGGACCACAAACGACATCAGGAAACTCTGATCCAACCCCTCATAGATGTTTTCAACATTTATACTGTGTCCCTGTGGAAAGATCTTGCAAGAGATGTTTTAATACTCCATAGCTAGAGGGATTATATAGATATTGAAGAAAAGTGCCCTCAGAATGGAGCATAGAGGAACTTCGTGTGGTCTTTGTTTTCTCTAATTTATAATTACTAAATGACACAAGTTATATTCAAGGTACTGGTCCTGTTTTCAAGAACCAGGACCTGGACAGGCTAAGAAGTGTAACCACTTCTTTACTTCCTTGATAAAGTTCACTCTTGGGTTTTAGAAAGAAAGCTCTGATTGATTGTCATACATCTGATTCAAGGGCAAGCAATATGACTTTGGGTGAGGGGATCATTAGATTGGTTGGCTGTTAATATGTGTTTTGTGGAACTTGAGAAGGCTTACAACCATGTATCTCAAGGCATTTTATTGGCATCTTAAACTGGGTATAAGATGGTGAAACAAGTTTCCTCCATAGTTTGATTGGGCCCTAGTTGTATAAATAAATAATACTCATGCATTTATTAATCTGTGTGCTGTCATTTTGTACAGTTCATACACTAAATGTGACATTTACCCCATCACCACAGGGGGGCATTGCAGTTCTTAGAACCACACATAGGGATTAAATGGAGATCATCCCTCCATCCATTGTCTGTACCTGCTTATCCACGCAGGATTACAGGATGGGCTTCATTTAGTGGCCCAAATGAAGATAATATTTACTGTAAATAGTAAATATTATGTGTTAGATATACATTTTTTATATTTAAGGTGGTTTAGATATAAAAACTATATCTAAGACTATATCTATATAGCCCCAGACAGTCTGGGGCTATATAGATATAGATATTGTCTGGGGCTTCTTTGAAGCACCAGATTGTCCGTGAATGTTTGTTCTGTAATATGATATTATGCAATACAGTCTTACACCAAAGGTGGCGACTATGTCCTGTCGCCACTAGGGGGCATTGCTGTTCATTTCTTCTTCAGACACCTGACAGCATTTTTATCTGCATAATCATTCACCGCCGCACATGTTTGTCCAATGTACGTCTGGCACACTGGTTGCTTAACTACGTTTCCTCCAATAAGAAAGCAGTTTAGTTGGACGGCACCAAAACGATAGTGTTGAAAAGAGAGAGAGAGAAAAACACACAGCTGCTGCAGAAGGCAGAGTGGATCCTGTCGGTTGTTATCTCCCGTTGGCTGAGTTAAGGTAGTGTTTGTATGTTTAACGCTTCTAGCAGGCTGTAGACTGAACTCGGTTTCAAACCTACAGGGTTGTTTTTTTTAATGCAATAAGGTCTCAATAATCAAAGCCTCACCACCAAACTTGGGAAGGTTAGTTGACCTATTTCACGCCCTACATGAGTGATTGTGTTTATGATATTAGCAAAGAACGAACTTGTTGAAAGGGGGACGTTAGCTACCGGTTTAGCGTCTAAAATTACAATAATACATCATAACCGCTTGGCCAACTCAAATCTAAAGTTAGGTGAAATGACGCTATTGTTTTTACTTATTAATAGCCTTGCTAACTCATCACTGTTAAACGACTACACGTGTTTAAGTCGTAGTTTAGTCAAGTTAACTGGCCATGTTACGTTTTGTCACCCGCTGTGTTCTCTGAAGATAAAGTCCTGTGTATTTGTGCGTTTTATGGCTCAGCTTGATAAGAAAGCAAGTTATTTGAGCAGTACTTGCGCGCATACACTATTATCAGCCAATTTTCTTTGCGTTCCTGAACACCAATGCAAGTCTTCTCGTTTGTTCACACACACACAATGTGCATTGACCTTGTAAACCAATGGGAGTGGCTGTGGTCGTGTCTCTCTGGCTCACCCTAAATTTCCAGGGCATTTTATTTTTTTAATTATTACCCCGAAGGTCTAAAGGTTTAATATCAATTTAAAATGGTTTTGAAAATGACTCGCATGTTCCACTTTTGACTTGTCTCATACACTGATTAAGCATAACTAATTCCACTGATGGAGAAATGAAGAGCTGATTATCTCTCCAGCATGACTCCTGTTAGTGGGTGGGATGCAAAGACAGCAAGTAAACATGCTCTCAAGGTTGTGTTATTATTAGGAAAAGTTGGTAATCATACAGTTTGAGAGAGTTTTCTGCTTTCCATTCTTCAGTCTTGAACCTACGAAAACGAAGTAAACAGGTCTGGTTGATTATTGTCTAGGCTCAAGATTATTATTATTTTTTTTTTACCATTATTAAGATTTTACCTTCTATTGCGCATGCTTTGCTTATCTGGGGAACACATTACACACCATACATAGGTGTATGAGGTGTATGGTATCTTTACTATGCCATCATAGTAAAGATGGCATAGTAAAGATACCATCTTTACTATGCCATCTTTACTGGAAGTAAAGATGGCATATCCATGTGTGGATTATCCATCAGCAAGATACCATCTTTACTATGCCATCTTTACTGCCATAGTAAAGATGTACTTTACTATGGCAGAAAGTACATCTTGGTACTTTCTGCCATAGTACCAAGATGTACTATGGCAGAAAGGGTAAACCAGCAGAAGCAGTGTGATGTTTTGGTTCAGGTTTTGCAAGAAAGCCTTGTGATGTTCCAAAGAATGTAAGAATCCATGTATGTTTGCATGGATGCTTATATGTCACAACAGATACATTATTAATAGGTAATATATTTGATAAAATATATTACCTATATTAATTGTATATTGAATATTTATAGAATATATATCAGTATACTATCGAATATAGTATAAATATATATATTTATACTATATTCGATAGTATACTGAATATTTTGTATATTCAATATACTGAATATTTACTGAACTCTGATCCAGAGATGCACAAGATTCTGGGAGATGTAGGCAGAGGAAAAGGTGAGTGGCATCAACTAAATCACTGTCTTTGGTAATCAAGCAACAACCTGAAAGTTGAGTAACTTTTTGCAGCAGGAGGTTCAGGTTTTGCTATCATGCTTCTTCAGAACTTCTTAAAAATAAAAAGTGGCATGGAGTGAAAACTGTGGATAAAACAGGAAAGGTAGGTCCATCAGTGTGGCAGTATTTCTGATATTTAAAACAACAAAAAAAAAACTGATCAGTAATTATCCATCAACAATTATTGACATTGTCCAGCCCTGTGTGTTTGTTACTTTGACACGTTCCACCTACCTAAGCAAACTGCAGATGGTCTCTCATGGAAACTGTATTCTGTGATGGTTGTGGCCTTGCTGGACTTGACAATGTGCACAAAGAAGAATGTGCATACTTTTGCACAAAGAAATTGTTGTTCAGGAATGCTTAAGAGGAGCACAAAGAGAGTTTGAGGTGTTGACTTGGCCTCTCGTTTTCCCTTATTTTGTTTGAGCACCTATGGGACATTGTGGACAAATAGAGCCCATCTTGCAAGTTGGATGACTTAAAGCACAGATGTCAAACACCAGTCCTGGAGGGCCACTGCCCTGAAACTTTTAGATGTGCCTCTGCTGCACCACACCTGAATAGAATAATTAGGTCATTAGCAAGGCTCTGGAGAACTGATCTACTCAAGAGTAATTAGGCCATTTCATTCCAGTGTTTTGTACCTTTGGTACATCTTAAAACTTCAGGACAGTGGCCCTTGACGACTGGAGTTGGACACCCCTGACTTAAAGGATCTACTGCTAACTGTCACTGTAAACCAGTGGGAGTGGCTGTGGTCACATTCCCCCTCTTGTTGAGGCTCTTTTGGCAACTACGGATCAACACTGTTGGGCCAGTGGTTATGTTATGCGTGATTGGTGCATTATTCCATCGAAACCCTCTCTTGAGAATAAAATCAACCTATCCCTTTTCCATTTAAATACCAAGGGCTGACATGAGATTGTACTCCAATCTCAGTATAAAACCCCCTTCCAGGGAAATCTGTCAGATAATCCTGTGTGGCTGAACCATCAGCACAGATTATTGCTGGTCCGTCTCATGGTTTGAAGCTGTTTTGCAGGGCTCTGGTCCAGTGAGATCTTTTGATCGACCGCCTGACTGCTCATCTATCTCAGTGCTGATAACTCATGACCTCACGTCCTCGGATCCCAACGTTTCTGTGCAATGGGGGAGTGGAGGGCAACTAATGCATATATGGGTAAGTTTCTTTAATGTGCTGCAATATTTCAGGAATAGACAGGCCCATTTGGCTGTTCTTTTTTTAGTGTTCTGCTTTAGGTGACCCACATTTTTGTTCTTATTTATAGAATCAACCCAGATGATAGGAGAAGGCACAATAGATGCAGTGTACTAACAATTTCTATGTTTTCTCTCTGTTCTCAGAAGGCCCTGAGATCTCGAGCATATCACATGTGACGATGTCTCCCTCAAGACATAATCATGTGCCGGTGTACTCTTTGCCCTTGTCCAGGAGCTCCTACAGTGTAATAAGTGCCTTTTGCACTGAAGATAATGTTCCTCAGAGCATTTCATACCTAAATCAGGTATGAAAATGTCAAGGTTCAGTGCGTTTTGTGATTAAGATTCAATTAACATTAAATTCCCACAAAGAGGGATTTTCTCATTTTCAAGGTGACAAACCAGTTTCAAAGTGTCACAATTTAAATGAAAGTTACAAAATTTTTCTTAAAAATCTGGTAGATGGGCTAAGACGGTTCACTACCAATAAAAGGCAAAAGTAAGCCATCGCACATTTTCACACAGCATGTAGGAATATATATAAATTTCATCCAACTTGATCAGACCTTTTAAATGGGATTAGGCCTCAAAATACTTGAAATACAAGTCCTATTGAAAATGTTTTGCAATAAACTTCAAATATCATTTATTTTTTTGACTGCTTTAAGAAAATCCACCTTATATTTCTATATAATCTAAGGCGCAATAGTTTGGGAGTATGAATTTATGACATAATACAAGAGATGCTTAAACCTGCTTTCAAACAACAAATTGTACATCAGCAAAGAAAACTAAAAATCTATTATTCTGGATACTACTACTACTTTTTGGATAATTTTTTTGAAACTTCTCAAAGTTTAGTTGAGGCCTGGCAATGAAGTTTGACCTGTGAACACTAATTTATGAAGCAAACGATCGATCATTTAATGATGCATTAAAGAACTCGTTTATCTTTACAGGAGCTTGCCGCGCTCGGTCTCTCCATGTGTATTGAGGCCAGCTCATCAGAGGGAGCGAGCCTAAAAGCGGTGCCAATTCTAAGTGCCATGTATGAATTGCTCCAAATTCATAAACGAAATATGTGTGCTTTAGAGGAGATGGAGAAGGAACAGCTGAAGAAGCTGAGCACCTTGGAGCATATTCAGATAAGCAATTCCAGACTAAAGGCAAGTATGTATGGAACCTCCATTAATTTGACCTTTTACATGTATATACACAGATTTGAAATGACTTGTAATTATTCACAATCAGTCACAACATGTAGATGGCTGAAACCTTTTTTGTTTTGCATTTGACATTGTCTCTAGCAATTGATCCCTTTGTTAGTTTTGCAACAGAGTCTTATTCTGAAAATGTTTGGGGGGAAGTTATATAATTTATTTTTTGTAATGGCTTCTTGAGACTTGGTGAACATGGTAGTGTTTCTGAGTTGGCCTCTCTGTGTCGAGTCAGAGTAATAAGCTGGTGAACTGAAAGGCAGAGCCAGAACTAAGGAGCTCAATTGGGTTTATCAGGCCTGATCCACTTGTTGAAAATGTGGTTTTGTTTATTCATCCACTGAGCTAAGAAACCAGATGTTCAGGGACTCAGTCAAGGTCATTCAGATCTGACTCAAGACTTGTTGTCAGGTTGACCTTGTGTTAAACCGTTATGTGAGCAACTTGCCTGTTTAGTTGGAGCAACTGCTTAGTTTTCAAATTGCACAAACCAGTTTTAGGGCGAAGGCTTTTGGCTTGAGAAAGAGCTCTTGTAGCGTTTATCCTTATTGTTTTGTTTCTGATTTTTCTTCAGGATCAGTTGGAGTTGTCAATGAGGGAGAAGTCGGGACTGCATGAGACAGAGAGGCAGCTTCAACTAAAAATCAAAACACTACAGAGCTGCCTAAAGACTGAAAAAGAGGAGGTACTGTTGAACATTATGACTTGCTTTTAGTAGTGAAAGCCTGACCGATTGTCTCCTCAAATCTCGACAGGTTCAAAAGCTCCAAAGCATTATTGCTAGTCGTGCCTCTCAATATAGTCATGATGCCAAGAGAAAAGAGAGGGAAGCTGCAAAACTGAAGGAACGCCTCAGTCAGCTATTGATTGACAGGAAAGAAAAGAAACTAGGTAAATCTGCTAATCTTTAAGGAATTGTGTGTTAAAACTTTTTAAATCCAGGAACAATTAGTGCTTTATTTTTATTTTTTTCATAGCTATTGATGTTCTGAATAGCTTGGGGCGATCAGATGGAAAAAGGAGTATGTGGAGGACTGCAAAATTGTCAGCTAGGTATTGTAGAAACCAAATCCCAAATAACTGTTTTATTTGTGGGATATCTGTAGCCTAATTGCATGCACTGCTGTCATTCTGCAGCCATGAGAGTGAGATGTATAAAACGTTGCTCGGAGACTACGAGACGAGTCGGAAGGCTTTGATTTTGGAAAATGCCGAGCTTAAAAAAGTCCTCCAGCAGATGAAGAAGGAGATGATGCACATTCTGGCTCCACGGCAGCAGTCCACCAGCGGAGCCGCTGCTGATGACAGCCAGGAACAGGTTTGTAAAACAAACGTTTGTAGAACCCATTTCAATTGGTAGGATTATAGGCTACCCTACTTTTACACATCTTCATGGGAGTGATATCAGAGATTTGTGATGTTTCAAAACATTGACTTTGTTTTCCTTCAGACATTTCTAACTAATTTTGGTCCATTGTTCATCTGGAAGACCCATTTCTACTTGAGCTTTAAATATCGCTTCAATATTACCACACTTCTTTCCCTCATGATGCCGTCTAGGTTGAAAAGCACACCAATTTTTTTTTATTTTTTTTTATGCAGTGCATGTAAGCGTCTGATTTTTACTATAATTTCTCAAAGACTAGATCAACGTTATTGCCTGGTTTTACCTGATTTGCTTTGTTTTATTCAAGGTTGAGTCGGATGAAGAGAAAGCAGGAAACACAAGCAGGGAAGCATTGGACCATTCTTGTGAACTTGCCAGGGAGCAACTCCTCAACAGCATCCGCCAGCAGTGGAGGAAACTGAGACACCATGTAGAAAAATTAGACCAAGGTACAAGTGTTGCTGTATCATTTTCTCTATGCTGATTAATCTTTTTTTTTTCCACCAAATTTTGATTAATTTTGTCTTGTTTTTTTGTTGTTGTTTTTTGTTTAAAATGTGAACATATTTGTTCATTGTCATGCAATCGTTTGTGACCTTGAAACTTTAAAGCAACAACAAGCTACAGTGTATTTTTTTGACAAGCACAAAGTAGTGCACCATTTTTAAGTGAGATAAATGGATAAATTGTTAAAAATGTTATATTAAAAAAGTGCATTTGAGAATTCATATTTTGTCGGGTCGATTCCTTTAAAAAATCGAATTTTTCTGCAGTCTCAGTCACTAGTCTTTTGAGATATCTCTACAGCTTTTATTTAGTGACCGTTTGGGTTTGGAAAAAAACCCATTCTTTTAATAATAACTTAAAGTTAGATCCTCAAGTCTTGTCAGAGATTCTCGTTCAGCGCTGGACTTCAACTTTAACACATAAATAGGTTGTGAAATAAACATTTCTGTTGCTGGCCAGACTGAGAGTGAAATCGTGTCAGATTAAATATAAATGCACACAACCCTGTTTTTAAAGGATGATAAATGCTTCATGCTAGGAAGGAAATTTTGAATTAGTTTTCTGTTGTCTTAGCCTCACAGGTGCAGAATCAGATGGAGTCCAACAAAGAGACTATACCTTTGGAAACTCACGAGGATGAGATGGAGAGAATGAGGCAGGAAGTCCAGCAGTGTAGGGAGTTCATTCATGCACAGCAGCAACTTCTCCAGGTCAGTATCGGCTAGCAAGATCAAGTCTGTTAAAGGTGAAATGTTTAACTTTTTTTATTTAAATTTTTTATTAGCAACAACTAAACGCATCATTTGATGATGAGACAGCAGCTCTCCTTAACGACTGCTACACACTAGAGGAAAAGGAGCGTCTCAAAGAAGAATTGAAACTCTTTGAGGAGCAGAAGAAAAACTTTGAGAAGGAAAGAAAAAACTTTACTGAAGCTGCTATTCGATTAGGGCGAGAAGTATGTGTTATCATACATCATTTTAACTTTAAGTGGTGGAATTACTTTTTTTTTTTTTATTAAAAATATTTTGTATTCCACAGAAAATGGCCTTTGAGGAAGACCGTGTTGCATGGCTCAAGAATCATTTTTTGAACATAACGCCATTTACAAATCGCAGGAGATATTCCTCATCAGATGGTCAAAGTGCCTTATCAGTTAGTAAGTCTATTTAATAAACATGTTACTTGAAGAAAAAACTGTCATGGTTACAATCATTTAACAAAGTAAGATTTTATATATAAAGTGATAATTGCCTGCTCCATACAGGTTATAAGTATGGTAAAGTGCATAAAAATATCTGAATTGATGTCCTTAAACTTTCAACTAAATTGAAGAAATTATTTTAAAACAACTGAGTACACTTCAAGTTGTTTCGTAGTTTAAATAACAAAATCTAGCATGCATAACTTAAAACTCTTGTGTTACGCTGTATTATTGACTTAGACGTTTTGACCCAGACATCTTTGTATTTGCTCATTTCGTTTAGTTGTGACTTTCTAGTAGTTGTCTATGCACCACTCTCACTTTGACCACATCGTGTTCATCACATGTGGTTTTAAGGGTTGTAAAAAGTATATTCCAGACACCTTGTGCCATTTCATACCACAATCAAGTAACTATGTTGCCTTCAGTAGTTATGATAATGTACTGTATATATATATAAAAAAAACTTGCACTTCGGCAAAAGAGGCAAGTAGCTAAGCACACCCTCACTGTTTGAACAAGTTGAGCAACAGCAAGGTGCTTTTAATTAAATTCAATTATTTAAGGGATCTCCAGCAAGTCTGAGCATGTCCATACAAGCACATGTTTTGCTTTTAACAGAATGCCAGCAATGAAAGATTTTAGGAGTGGTCTTGAAGGTATTTCTGTCCATTAATCTCCTAAGAGATTAATAAAACATAAGAGTTCATAATTTCTCACAGGGAAACATTTATGCCAGATTTCAGTCTCATCAGGGCCTGTGCATCTTCACCGAGGCTGTCCGTTGCTGAGTTAAGTTTCCAAAGATTTGAAAGGTATGCACAGATTCTAGCAAAGACCCAAGTTAGCTTATTGAATGTAAATTTGGTGGGACAGGAGGGAACATGAACAAAAACTGTTTTGATTTTGTTCATGATTTGACCAAGATCTTGTGAGCATCGGTGACACTGGTAAGATTGTATCTCGAGAAGAGCTGCACATTTTATTGGAATACAACAGCCGTCATAATATCTCAGTAGCAAAGAACTGTGGATTCAGTAATAATTCACTTCCCATGTTATTTCAATTTTCACACATTCATGGTCTACAAGTCATTAAAATACTGGTTCATTTGAGGGCTTCTAATGACTCTTGATGTGCAAATTGATTTATACTTTAGTAGATGAGATGCTAAAGCTCATGTAGAGTAGTGAGGATGTTATGCTGAAGGGTAAAGTAAAAATTGTTTTTATCCAAATGTTTGGCAATAGTATCCAAGTACAAGTTCTGGTGACATTGTCCTGCCGCAACCTCAAGTCTACGAATATGTCATTACAGATATCTTCTTTTGTTTTTTTTTTTTTGCTCATATTTCTTACATGGCAGGAAGCGAACCAGAGGTTAAGATGTCTTCTGCAAAAGCAAAGCGGTCCAAGTCGCCAACCTATTCTACATTCTCCACTCCTAAACCTTCACGAAGTTCTCCCGTGCCATCAACAACTGAACTTTACAGGACTCTCCACCTCCTATCAGACAGCAGGTGCTTATGTTTGTGTTTACTATTTTATTAATACTTTGTTTCCTTTAACTACAGCATAAGCTCTCTTGCTGAATCACAAATTACTACATAATCTCACCGGTCTCTTCTAATTTCAGTTGCTCCAAACATTCAAATCGGGGACACTGGCTTGAGATGAGTACTGTAGAAGATGGACACCCTCAGATCAAGTCTAATCTCCAAGCTCGCACTGGTGAAATGAGTATTTTTACTTTTGGTGAAGATCACAGTGTCACTTAATCGGGGTGTCACTGGTGCCTTCCCCACCCCGCTCCCTATTCTGAACACTAGCATTGACTTATTTGCCCTGACACAAGTGATGAACTAATTTTCTATTGACACATGGATGATGGATCACTCAGCAAAGCTGATTAAATAAGCACTTTATAGAGTTCATTTTTATTTTACAAACTGATCAGCACTGACATTTTAGATTGTAAGATATATTTATCTATACAATGAGTTAAATGTATAGAATTTTGAAATACGAAGTCTGTAAATTATAGGTTTTAATAAAATGGGGTAAATGAAAGTATAATTTATAAGTCTGCCACAATAAAGCTTTTCTTTTTCAAATGGCTCATTTTCTCTGAACTTTGGCGCCCTCTGGCGTCTTACAACGGCAGCAGTAAAACAACCGGAATCCGGATGTTCCCATCGTTTGCTTTTGTCAGGGCATCGCTACTATCGTTCTGCTTTGGAGACAAAAACGTACAAACACACAAAGAATGTCCAGCTCTTCTAACTTGACCACTATGAAAAAGGCGGTACAGCAGCTTCGCTTCGAGGCGAGCATAAACAGAGTGAAGGTGAGCAGGAGTTTCGCTGTTTTTTTGTGGCGAATATGTGAGAAGTGTCGCCCGTTGCACTGATCCGCTAACACTAGCTAGAGCTTGAAGCTATCGGCCGCATGTAGGCCATGATCAACAGGCATAAGAAGGTAATTTTGCTTAGAGTTGAAATGTAAGGATTGTTTCTTTACTTTGAACATGTAAAGAGCAGAGAATGTTGAGAGTAGCTGTTTGTAGTATCAGGAGCTCCTAATGCGTGTTAACTTGTAAGAGAAGAAAAATACAGCGCGTATAATTGTTTAAAAAAACCACTCAAGTTTTCACCATAAATCTTTCACCTACCTAACACTAAACACAAGGGATCTCTCTTAGCTGGTCATAAAAGTTGAATATTGACAATATGTGTTACTTATTTCTATTAATGTACTATATGATCTTTGCAGAAGCCAACAATATAGTAGGGGTACATGTCCCCGATATCCCTAGGTAAACAATTTAGACTCTGGTTAAGATATATTTTTTCTTTTTAAGTCAGGGGTCTGAAAATGCTGCAGTTCAAGAAATCATTTAAATATTTACAATTTGTGGCAAATGTATAGGTTTATTTAAGAATGCTGTAAGGTAATAAATATGCAACAAGTATTTACACTTGTACAGTATTTATTTCATGGGTGTTTGCAGCAACACCTCAGAATGTTCCCAAAAAGCCTAACCCAATGGGGCATCACTGCTCTTAGAGCAGCTTAACTAAACATGGCAGGTTTTATAATGCATAACTTATTTCATGGAACACTGTGGCAAAAGAACCATGAGAATAAAAATAATAGAAAAAGTTTAAAATGTCTTGAAAAATAGTAACTGGGATATAAGCTGTGACTGTCAATTTTCCTTATCTTGTTATCCTGTAGACAGTCACTCCAAAAGAAAAAAAGATTGCTGAACAAGTTAGCTGTTTAGATGCTTTATGGAAGCATATTAAAGGAAAGTTGGGTTAAAGGAAAAAATGTGGTAGGAAAAAAGGTGCACAAGCAACACATATTCAGATCGCTGAGGATTGTTCAGCAAAGTTCATTCAAGGGTGAGTAGAAAAAGGACTTGGGTGATGCATAGAGAAAATTAATTTTGCGTTTAATTTGAAAATCAAGACCACAGAATGGAGGATTTGTGGAAAGAAATTTTATGATTCCTGTCTGCTGTCAAACAGAGCCTGGTATCTGCTCAGACTTCCAAAAAATACCAATCATTGTTTTAATGACTATGGTATCACTGTCGTTGATTGACTATCTATTGAGGCACTTTAAACAAAACACTGGCTACATGCTGTCATTACTTACTCAAGATATTTCCATCTCTCAGCATCACGCTTCTGTCACATGAAGCGGTGTGCTTTGCGTTCTTAATACCTGACAGAAATAATTAGCATGCCTCTCCTCTTAAAGCTGCAGTAGGTAACTTTTATTATATATATGTACTTTTTCCATATTTGTTAAAGGTGTCACTTGACACTAAGACATACTGTATCTCCTGGTTTTGATTGGTTGTTTCTGATGAGAAGTGGTCCATTTCTGCAGAAGGCATTAGAACAGGGGTGCCCAAAGTCGGTCCTCGAGGGCCGGCATCCTGCATGTTTTAGTTCTCTCCCTGGTTTAACGCACCTGGATCAAATGATGGCTCATTAGAAGGCCTAAGAAGA
>CAEFZX010026298.1:0-88049 GCA_903066825.1 Alfaro cultratus | reverse complement strand
TATCTATCTATCTATCTATCTATCTATCTATCTATCTATCTATCTATCTATCTATCTGTCTATCTGTCTATCTGTCTTTCTGTCTGTCTGTCTGTCTGTCTGTCTGTCCGTCTGTCCGTCCGTCCGTCCGTCCGTCCATCTGTCCATCTGTCCATCTGTCTGTCTGTATAGAACAAGAATTTACCTCATGTCATTGGTTTGGAAATTTAAAGCAGAACCACTTACTCAGCAAGTTCGGTAAGTTTCATGGAAACTTGTAAAGATGCTGATATAAGCCTTCCAAGTGGCCTTTTGCTTGTTTCTATGTACACTGCCAAACCCAGAGGGTTGCTTTTGGGTGAGTGATCAAATATGTTTCATGTTAACAGCAAAATACTTACACTGCAAGATGCCTTAGTTTTGGCTTTGAATGAAATCCACTGATAGGTAAAACATAATCTTAGATATAATGTTAGAAAACAAAGCTGTGATATTTCAGATAAATAATTTACTAATAATTTGTAACATTCACATTCAATCTAAAGAAAAAAGAAACTAGTTTATTTATTGGAAAATGTTTCACAGAAATCTTTCTCTTCTTTCATTACCATAAAGATGTTATGAAAGTCATTTATGTAGACCATCCAGGTTTTAAGAGTTATAAAAGCAGCAAAAATAAGAAAAAATATTTAACTCATGTGTTGTCATAACACATTAATGTGGTAGTACTGGAACAACAAAATACAAGTTGTACCATCTCTTTTGCATTTTTCAGATTTTAGGCATTTAATAAGCTATTTTTGATTTGTGTGTTCTGCTTCACTATAAAAGTTAGAAATCATAGCAAACGTCTAAAAGCTGAAAGATCTGATTTTGCATTTAAAGGAATTAATTATAAAATAAGTTTTACTCATGATGACCGTTTTATTACATTGCATTCCTATAATTGTTGAGTTAGTTCACAAAACCTGACACAATATTAGCAACTTTATGTATCAGTGTTTTATTTATTTATTTATTTATTTTTTTATTTTATTTATTTATTTTTGAACAGACAAAAAAATAAAAGCAATACAATTATTTATTTTAAAATTAAAACAAATTATCATGCCCAACTGACATGCAATTTTGTATCATCTGTTGTGACATGCAAGACCTGTCTGATTCATCGTGGCTGATGTTGTTAATTGTTACTGTTGAGGTTGTCCATTGTTTTATTGCACCAACAAAATATTTTACCTAATCTTTCAGGAGTGAAAAAAAATATTAGTCAGAATTTCAACATTTTGTGAAGAGAGAGAAATTAATTGTCTGAAATTATACAGATGCAATTTCTTTCTTATAAAGAAATATTAAAGCAAACATTAAAGACACTCAGACATCACAAACTTGTGCAAACAACAGAGCAGTGCTGTTTAGAGGTTGTGTGAATTTAACCAGTATCACAGTTTTTCTTTATGATCTATGCACCTTATGTTTCTGATATTTATTTATGAATTTAAAATATCAACTAAAACGGTTATGGTCCAGTGAAAATGATGGATTAATAATGTCACGGTACATGAAAATACAAATATGTAAAATATGGAAAAAAATGTGTATTAGACACAACTTGACATATTGAGCTTTAAGTATGTATTTCCAAACCTAAAGCTCAGTTTGTGCATTCAACACAGGCAAACTGAAAACGTTCCATTTAACAAACCTGTGGTAATAATCGGTGACAGGTGTTTTTCACATTGCATGAACCACATGTGGTGTTCATGTCCTCATTTGATTGCAAACATTTGTGGTAAAAATGTCAGTATTTTGGTCTGTGAAGAGAATAAAATCAATAAAAGCTGCTGTTTTTAAGTGATATTGTATGTGATAATGCAAAAACATCAGGCTGTCTTCACTTGTGTTTACCTTAACATCCTCTACCCCCCACAGACATTATAGGAAAAGCTGCTCCCATAGGACATTTAGGAGTCATAAATGCAAAAGTGTTAAGATCGACATAAGCGCTCAGGCTAAATATTTCTGCTTACGCAAAGAAAACTGAAGTAAGCTTCAAATACAGTTGAGTCAGAAACTCAGTAAAAGTAGGCTAGAGGTCTGTGAGAAAACAGGGATCTATCCAATTATGCATGACCTAGTTTTTGAGCTCCTTTTTTCATTTAGTACAAAAATAATATATATATATATATATATATATATATATATATATATATATATATATATATACATACATTTATTTCCTTCACATTATTTCAAAATATCTTATAAATTTTTTTTAATATTTCTGCAGAGTTTAAAATTTAGCAAGCACATACTGCATGCACTCCTAAATCCCAGACCTCAGTTGGATTTATTTGCAAACTGTCTGAGTTAGCATTTCACACTTTTTCCACATGCATTTGAGACTTGAAGATTTGTTTCTCTAAGCTTATGCTTTCTACATTTCCAACTGCTGTGTGAAAACTCTGAGTATTTGTCTGTATACAATTATGAATTACAAATGGATGATTCATTCAAACATCCCCTTTTGACAAAGGAAGTAAAAAGACAACAATTAAAGCTGTGACTCTTCCATATGTTTTCTCTGAGAGATACTTGGACTAGAGGTGGAAAAACTATGAAATTCAGGCACTGACAAGAGAAGTCACATCAATTTTAATATTACTGCATCAACCAGATCAAATCCACAAATTGGAGCCATAAAGCAAAAGTTTTCACCTGACCACCTTAAGATGTCAGACTTGTTGTGCTTTTGCTCAACCAGCAGGATGCACTGCAGCCCCATCATAACCAGCTTCAATGTCAGGAAAAAAAAGAGAAACTATCAAGCTGAAAAGCATCATTACGCTGGCCCTGAGATGAGCATTTGTGTATGTGAGAAAATTAATACCATTTTTCACATAAATGAATGTCTGCTCTCAAATTAGCGGCTGGAGAAATGGCTGGAGATTATCTGGTTTCTTAATACTTAATTGAAGCCAGCTTCTAATTAGCTTGCCATTATCATCTAACTTAGAAACAATCCTGATTTCTAAAACTTTTCAATGCAGTGAGAATAGAAGTTGGCCCCTAGAAATAATTTTAAAAATACACCATAGAGAAATATAGTAAATGGTGTCCTCTTGTCACAGCCCACTCACTGTGACCTCTTTTTAATTGTCGTCCTACTCAACATTAATTTAGCTAAGAGCAAAACCTCTGAATTAATGTTCTTTCATTCCTTTGTCTCACTGTGTCACTCTCATTACATGGTGTGCAAGTTCTAGGTTTATTACCTCTTACAGGCCAAACAGAAGTTCACTATGTTTGACCTGGAGCACATTTTCTTCACTTTAATTTTGAAGACTGTGCCAGTTGAGCGAAATGACCCAGTGTTTTGTGTACAGAATGGAGATGTACTTTGAATGTTGGGACTTTGAATGGCCCCAACATGGTTATTTTAAGGGCATAATTCCTTTGCTTGTGTCCGCACTGCAGGCTGGCGGCAGCTTTGATTGTGGCCTTGCAGCGTCGCTGTCAGTCTGAATAAATTGTTCCAAAATGATGTTCTGCATAGAAAGCGTACCTGGCAACAAAGCTTGGTGGATTTCACTGGACGGTAATTGTTACCTCTGGACCTCAGTTGCTGGCACATCGTCATGGTATAGACAGACATTTGACATTGACATGCAAACTCGCATGTGGGATGCTGAGGAGGATAGACAATCTAAGCTTTGTTGGCAAGCAACACTCGCCCTCACACACTCATGATCTTAGATTTTCTAAATACCTCTCTGCAAGCAGCTCTGCTTCTGTCACCTTCTTCTCATGTACTTTCTCCTTTTCCACCTTCTTTGAATTATTGAACTCTTTCTTTCAAGGGGACCAGTTCCCCTCATCAGATTTGTAGGCCATCAAGTTTGCTTCACCGCTCCTTCACCCGAGGCTGCAGCAGCCACCATGTTGCCTCATGACATTGAGGAAATCACTCACAAGTCCCTCACTTACATCTCAATGGCTCCACCGCTTGTTCCTTCTCAATTTTTTTTCCTAAGAGCCTGCCCTCCTAACCCTGACTTTAAAATTTTCCCTCTTGCCTTTACAATCTCTATTTCTCTTTTTCTGCAATGTTCTTCACTCTATTTCCTTCCTTCCATCCAGCCTCCTTTTCCCTGCCCTCTCCCTCCCTCTGTTTTTCTGTAATGTCACGGCCCACTGCTGGGTGTCACCGAATTGACGGAGGGAAAAAAAATGGAATCTGAGGTAAGGGAGGGGCCTGGTAAAAATGTAGAGATGTCTTGCCATGTGAGATGGGAAGAAAAACAGACAGACAGACAGACAGACAAACAGGCAGAGTGACAGACAGGCAGGAAGGCAGAGTGACAGACATAATGCCGACAAGTGTGTTTCATGTAAAATACTCTGCCCCAATGAAATGCATTACTCAGTAAGAGCTCCACCATTTGCATTAATGCCATGCAGCTTGATGCTTGTCACACCTTGAACAGTATGCCATTACAGTTTTTCTTAGGCTCTTTTTCAGGTATTTTCAATGTGCCTGAGGCCATTTTCATTGTCTGGCACTGAAATGAACACTTTGAAAATGTGTCTTATCAAAATTTTCTTGTATTTCATGTTTGTTTAAACAAGGTCTGTCCCCTTTTAGGGTTTTGCGCCCAAAGCTGATCTGAGTCACTCAAAAATAACTATTGACTAATTCCAGGTTCCAGGCAGACACCTAATTGGAATAAATGCCAGACTTTAATACTTTGTAGCTTTAAAGTGCTGTAAAACCACCCGAATTTCATCAGCATTACTATTAGTTATAATAATAGTAATTCCCTCATCTGCAGTAGAAAGATGCCAAGTCACTGTGATCTTGTTGGAAAAAAAGTAGATCCTCACAAGCCTTGTTTTTGCAACGCCTTTTATTTTGACACACTTACATATTGTAGGATTGATGGAATATGACCCCTGATATAGCCAAACTAACTTTAAGTGAGCTTTTGCTGGTAGACATTTTTTTTTGTGGTTTCATATAACCATAACTCCTTTGGACTTGACTGTCCATAATGTTCTAGCTGTGGGTGATTGGGCCAAAATTAGGACCATCAGACTACCGAAGGGTATCAGAGTTGATATCTATAAAGTGCTCTGATACTAATCATTTAAAATGGTCTTGATTGAGACTGAAACTTTAAACTAATAATGAGGAAAAAATGTAATTGCAAAAATTTTTTTCCTCAATGATCACTTCTTCTCCATCACTGTGGTGTCCATAAAACTGTAGCAACTTACGTATCATTGCATTCAAGCATTTTAATTGTGATTACAATATTTCACACATTGAAATAGAGATGTTTAAAATATCACAAGTGTAACTCTGTTACAAATGTTACCTAATAACACAAACCTTCTAGTGGGATTGAATGGTAAAGTAGTGAGTCAAAAATACCTTAGGGTTAAAAATTATTTTCGTGTGTCATCATTCTTAATCACTTAGATCAGTCAATAGAACTGCTCCAATCCAAAGCAAAATCAAAAACACAAACAGCGAAATAAATCACCCATTCAGTGGCAAACACATTTCTTTCTGACAGCAGCAAACATCTCACACCCTGCGTCACACAAACATGCACGCCTGCACATTTACTAAACAAAGACTTTGGAATTGGGGTATGAAGGTGTTTAGGCACAGACGATCTGGACCATGAATTTGGGTGTAAATTCTGTTTGAGTAAGAGACAGATGTGTGCTCAGCCACCAAGACAGTAAATTCAGCGGGAGGTGCTTTTGGAAAGCCCTCTGCAGCTATTCAAATAGATTAACAGAAATAAACAGCAAAACAAAGCACAGTAAAACCCTTGCAGTGGAAGATCGCCAGCTGACCAGTGGCAACAGTTGAGTCATACTTGATGGACTGCGTCATAGGAGAAAGTTAAGAGGTTCGCACCAAAATAACTAGGCCTTTTATGTGGATGTGTGTGTTTCTATCTGTGGGATTAGGGTTGAGAAAGGTCTCTGGCATGAGTGGGTGGTAAAATGCCCCGACTTCTGTGATACGTGATGATCTGAAGAGGAAGTGGGAAGTGGCTGATCCGGTCCATGTTATTAGTCAAGCTCCGGTAGACCATGTAATAGCCTCACAACGCAACAGGGAGTCGCTGTTCCAAGAGCCAGCTCTGCCCAGTATGACATCCCGATATGGAAGGTATTCATAACAGCGTTGCAGCGAAACTCCTTGGATGGCTGTGTACAAGCGTTTGTGTGTATATTAGTGTGTGTGACACGCTCCTCAGAGTGTTTGCATAAGTGCTGATTCTGCTCTTCCCAACCCTTCAACTCTGCATTTTTTTACACAGTGTCCCCCCTCTGCTGTGCCCTCATCTCCTCTGTTCTCTTCATCGACACACAGCTTGCCTCCTCAACCTTTCCCTCAATTCGTCACACTTACCTTTTTCATTACCCCTTCTGCCCCTACCTACCCTGCCAAAAGAAAAAAGAAAGAAAAGTTGTGACTTGTCAACTGAGTTGGGTAGGGGGAATCGAGAAAAAAGCCTGTAGAAAAGTTAGAACTTGGTATTTATAAAAACATGAGTAGTGATGATGCCTAACAGAATGAGAAATATGCTGTGTGGATAGAGTGCAGCATAATCTACTGGAGGTTTAAGCATTAATATTGAATGGAACAAAAACAAAACATTAATTTCAGATTAGAATGGCTCTGGTTTACAGGCAACAATAAGGAACAATGTGAGCAGATTGTTTTTATGAAGTTTTACCTGGAGCTTAAAATGCTGTTAATTATACTTCTTGTGGATGTGGAAGAGAAGAATAAACTTAACCACCATCAGACACTTCAAACTTACACTGCTCTGAAAAATGATCTGTTCCATTCCAGATTTCTGTTTTTTTTAATCACACTTAAATGTTTCAGGTTAATAAAGTAATGATGATATCAGACAAATTGAATCAAGTAAATACAACTGGCAGTTTTAAGCAAAACCTTGATGACAATAACTTTTACATGCCTTGCAAAGAGGTTGTTAAAGGTCATCCCCCTGAATTTTGATCAAATTAAGGTCAAACATTTAACTGGGCCACTCCAAAACTTTAATCTATTTATTTGCTTATTGTTCTATTTAGAGATGGACTTGCTGGTGTGCTTCATTTTCCTTTCGTGTAATTAAACTCAGCTTGAGCTTGAAATGGTGGTGGCTGGGTGTTCTCCTTCCAGGGTTTTCTAGTTCAGAGCAAAACTCATAGATTCATCAATTACGCCTAATTGTCCAGGTGATGAAGAAGTACAACATATGCAAAGATGATGTATCGTTTGTGTGACCAGCCAGCAGCAGAATTTAACGTTTAAAATTGACTTACAAATCCTTTTCAAGAAAAAAAGAGTAAGAAGGTAAGATGTATATTTTAATTTTGAAAGATTTACTTAGTCAACAGCACGATGGCTATACTGAGTCCATCTGCAATTATTGTCTCAAAAAGAAATGAAACAATAATGAGTCTTCAGTGTCTTGTGCATTGAAGTCATGTGACACCATCTGTTATCAAGCACTGCTGTGTTGTTTGTTTTAAACTAAAAGTTGTGTCGAACAACATTGCATCCACTTGGAATTATCTTTTGTTTCGTGAAAGAGTCTAATGATTTTTTTCTAATCAGTTCTTGGATTACTTGGATTATGGTGGGATTTCTTTTTGAAATCTTCTGTTGTTAGAGAACTTCTTTCTAAGCAAAGAACAACCTGAATATTGAGAAACATGTTCTACGTGAGAAATGATGCATCCTTGAGTGCCCGCTGCTGGCCTATGAACCCTGAGCAGCAGCTTGTCTTGCTTATGACTTTGGCTCGCTTAGATGCAGAGATTAGATCCAACCAAACCAAATACGCTCACACTCTCTCTCAATCTCTTTAACCAAAGCTTATGCTCATTCATCCATGCAGCATGTTTAACTAAGTAATACAGCATTGTTTAGAGAGCGAAAATACAACAAGTACATCAATACAAAGCCCTCCCGCCAGGGCATTTTATGGGGCATCTGTTTTCCATTCTTTTCCTCGGCCCAAAGAGCTGGCAGGCTGCCGTGTCACTGTGGCCAATCTCTTTCAGCCAGAGTTGAGGTATGCAATCTGCATCAGGCTCCATTTCATTGGAGCATACAACATCCTGGCTGAGCATCTGCCGGTTCTTTCCCAAAATCCAATGTACATTTATTAGCACAAAGACCAAACTGGTGCTGAGCGTTGCTGAAGAACAGCAATGTACCTGTCAGTGAGTTGTGCATTTTTGTGTATTTTTATTTTGCTCTTTTTCGTCTCTTCTTTTTAATTTGTTACACCTTAGCTAATGTTATGATTCACAGCCCTTCTTTTCCCCTTTTTATTTGTTTGCCCGAGTCCTCCCTCTCCTTCTCTCGTGGTTAGCTATTGAAGTACCACTGGGATCTCATTAAGCCTCTAACTTCAAATAAATAAAACAAACTGCAGAAACAAAATGAGGGATCTATATATTATAAAAATCTGAGCTGTAATGAGCTTCCTTCTCCCTGTTCTGACACCTCCCTGACACTCTCTCCTCCCTAAGTGTTACTGGCTACTTCTGTCTGTTAAATTAATTTCCAGTAGGCTTTATTGGCATAACCGAGGCATTCTGATTGTGCCAAGGCTTTAGAGGAAAACAGAAAAATAACATGCGGGATTATATCTGCCTATCTTCCTTGCTTCCCAGCTTTAGTGCATCCCAACTCGTCCTTTGCCAGAGTGCAGTCAGCAGCAGCCAGCAGAAAACGCAAATTATCTCCAGCGTTCTTCAGTCAAAGGAAATTAGGAATTGCTTGGTTATATTTCCTATAATGCCCATCTGCAAGATCGCTGAAACAGAGAAATTTAATTTGTTTGTACCTTTAAAGATGAGAACATGCCAGCATGGATGGATGGCAGGCTGTGCTGTTTGTCTCCGGCTTCTTTCTTTTTGCCCTCTTTCCTTTATTCTTCTCTCATTAAACCTCTCGCCTGCTCCCTTTGCCTGTCCAGTTAATGTATTTGTTGAGCACTGCATTCTGAGTATTTTACCACCTTCCGTGATAATCATTCCTAGCTCATCACTTGCTGCGGTATTCTTTATCCTTGGGCAATAAAAGATCTGGTACTGATCCAGGAAGTCCTCTCAAGTACTGGAAGAAGAAACTCTTGACCTGCTTTTTCAAGGGTTGCCTTTTTCAATACACAAATGAACTAAGAAATAAAAATGTGTGGGTCATGGAGCCAAGATGAGCATCTTGGGAAAATATCTTATTATTTTAATCGATCAACCTCGAAGGATGAGTATCACTAGTGTTCTGGTGCTCCAAGGACTTCCAGTGAGATCAAGAAGCTACTGATGTCGATTGTGAAAGTGGAGAGTTGGGGGGGAGAAAGGAAACAGAGAGATGGGAGAAGGAACAGAGGAAAAAAATAGGAGGATGAAAGAAATCTTGATTTTGTCTGAGAGAGTATTGATTTTTTCCTCTGGGTTGGCCATGTGCGCATAGCCCGTTATTAGTTCAGAAACAAAAAAAAAAATGGAATTGTCGACTTGTGTGTGTGCTGATGTGTGTATCCGCATGTGCGCTAGCTGCAGTGTTTGATTGTGTTTCCTCTCAGTGTAGGTTCACTTGTGTATACCAAAGTATTTTGTGTTATGCGTGTGTGCGTGTGTGTGTATTGACTATTTGGGTGGAGGCCTAGCTGTTGGACAGCACCTCATCCCCGTGTGCTTTGGAGGCCCCGGCTAGTTGGAGATGTCGAGATTAGAGAGAGATTAAAGTGATGATTACACAATGCCTTCGCTCTAATGATCCCAACTGTTTGTTCATCTTATCAGCTGTGGAGCACTGGATTCCACGGCTGCCGCTGATATGAGATAACACACAGATTACTCCCATACCTCTGGCCTTCCAGACCCTCAACTCCAACCAGCACACTAGTCAGAGAGAGGGCAAACAATCCCTCTGGGGGAAACAGGAAAGACAGAAAGAGATGGACATACAGTGTAGGAAATACAGAGACGGAAAGAATGACTCACAGGGCTGACCTCTGGAGTCCACAAAAGCATTAGCCAGAGTGCTCATTGTTCACCGAGACAATACACTGACCCCCCGGAGAGCCCTCGGTCTGCAGGACAATGTACCCGCACAGCCACAACATATTAACAGTGGGAGCAGTGGGTGGAAGCCGTGATAAGGCATCCAATGTGCTGTGGTGTACCATGTGGTGCAAGTGTACATTTTGTGGCTATTGGGAAGAAGTATGAGGTCATTAGTGTCAATGTGTGTGCGTGAGTTTGGGTGTGTATGGTATATATTTCCTTCAAAAGGAAAATCTTGTACTTGGTTTCAAGTGGTGCAGTGTTCTATGAAATAAAGTATCTCATGCCATTATGGTTGTGTGTTTTTGATAAAGCAAGGATGCAAAGATTTTTAAGCTTAAGTGTGTTTGCCTGAATATGACACTGTGCACAAGAGAATACAGTTTAAGTGTGTACGCGTGTGTGTGTGTATGTGTGCTCTTCTCTCCATGCCTGCATGCCACCCTGATCTCCCCATTACAAGGTCGATTAAGCCACTAATCCCCAAAATACACGCGTCCAACAGCACGACACTGAAAAAAAAAAAAAAACGCTCCCAAGGAAAAAAATGGCTGAATCTTCCCTTCCTTGTTGCTCATAGCTTAAGCTACACACCAGTGCAGTTCGCTACAGAGCATGAGCTTGGAAATGTGTTTTACCTCCATAACCACACAGGCAGGGGATTAACAGGAACCTTAAACCCTGGAAAAGCAACTACTTTTACACTCCCGTGGCTTCATAGGAAAAAAATGAATACGCTGCCACAGTGACACAGCAGGATCCTCAATGCTTTATATCAGATAGTTTTATGTTCATGGAAATTTATTGGTAAACCGATTTTTAGAATTGGTTTGGGAGAAATAACTAAAATATTATTAGCTATTTCAAGATGCCATGAGTGAACAGTATTTATTAATAAATTCAAGATAAATAAATAAAAAAGGGAGTATTTGTGTCTTCTTTCCTTCAGCATATTAGCACAGATGATCAATGCCTTTCATATTTTATTCTCACTCTGAAACTCAGTAATTACAGTGGCTCTTTACTCTTGTATCCCCGATGTCCTGCCCTGCTCTCTGGATGAAATGTGAAGGCATCTGCATAACATTAATTAGAGAAATGAACCAGAGCATAGTACCAGGGCCCCTCAGAGCCATCCTTATTCCACCATCTCCCGCTTAATTTGGCCGGATTTCAGCTGGGGCAATGCTTCAGCCCTCAAGTCTAAGGTGGCATCCCTCTTATCTCTCCCTCCTCCATGACTAAAGCTGGCTTCACTCACAGTTTGAAATTATGTTAAATATTTAATTCAGTTCCACATAATCTAATATTACTCAGTACTCATAACTGCTCAAAAGTTGACTTCTTTATGAAAGAATGAATAAAATAAAACCCATTTTTATTTACCTAATGGTTGACTTCGTCCCCCCCCACATTGGTCCTGTCATCTAATCATTGAGAGTGAGGATGTTATGGTCCAGGTTGTGGAGGACATTAGAAAACCTAAATGCAGGACAGTAAAGCAGGAAAGAGTTATGATCAGAAGAGGTTTTTTTTATAGACTGAAGGTGCAGAAGAGTCAGAATAAAGAGACTTAATGTAAATGCTGCACAACTTAAGCGATGACATGGACCAAGAAAACTAAAAGCTCTCATGGAATCATCTTCTTTGGACACATAAATTTAAAATTTAATTATTTGGACACCAGAAAAGAGTGTCCAAATATGCATTCATAGTATTATTAGCTGATCTGATTAAAGCCTGAAATCTATTAAGAGTTTGTCAGTCTCTCAGCTGCCTGAAGAAATGAGTTTCGCAGCCAAGTTTTTAGAATTTCTAAAAAAAAAAAAAAAAACCTTTTCAAAAACATCAAATTTGACTTACTGAATGACAGCATTATGAAATCTCTTATTGAGTTAAATTTAAAGGGAATTCAAATCAAATGAAAATTGGATCGCACTTTATTTTTAAACCGCAGTGTTAACAGAAGGTGTACTTTCTCTTACAATGACAATAGAAAGATTTGTGTTCTCTTTATTGTTTAAGATTTGCTGCTCAGCTTATGTCAGACGTTTTGTCCTATGGATGCAGAAGATTCTTTCTTTGGGTATTTGTTAGTTTGGACCAAATTGAAATGTTAACTTTATTGACAGTCCTTGCAAATTAATTTTTTGAAAGAGACACATAAATAAAATAGTCCTGGACAAAGTCCAGTTATTATGGTGGGCATCACAGTTTCATCACAGCAAGCCATAAAGTTGTTGTCTATTTTTCCCATGAAACAAGTCCTAATTATCTTATTTGCTTTCATTTATAAAGTAGATTAATCTCTAAGTTTTACTTGGTAAATAAGAAAAACCTATTTCATGGTCAGATGTGTAATTATTACAAAATAACTGTATATTTAGATGTGTTATAAATTGATATATATACCTCCAGAAGTAGATGAAAAGTGAAAAATTAGAACATTTGATATTGTTGCTTTTTTCTCTTGAAGAATGGCCAAAGCAGAAAAATGCTGGCCATGTCAAAATACAGAATCTTTACTGATTAAAATATCAAATATATTTCCTTCCTCACATAAATGTCTTCATCACTAATAAAAAATATATTTTTTACATGAATGTTTTGGAGTTACCTTCTTTGACACAACAGACTTGCAGGCGTTATGACACAAAGAAGAGCAACTGTGCTGTGTGGTGGGAAAATTACAGCTATAATTGTAATGTAGGGTCAATGTATGTGAAACCTTTATGTAATTATGTAAATAGATGGCAGCTGTAAGTTTATGCTCATACTGAAGCCATTTAAAGGACAAAAGATCTCTCACATCAATTAGCTGACTAAGCTTAATAAAGCCTTTTCTACTTAATTGATACAATAATTTATTTAAACCTGATTTGGAGTGAATTTTATGAAATATAGTATAATTTCACAGAAACTTATCTAAAAGTTTCTATTTAATTGCTCATTTTCTGTATTGTTGTGTTGCCACTGCGTATTTGTTTGACTTAACTCTGGAAGTGCCTGCAGTCATGGGCTATGCCAGCTTCTTTTTTTTTTTTTTTTGCTTTGTTTTTCCGTGGTGTTTGCTGTACTTCTCGAGTGTTGTCGCAGCTGGTGGTCTTGCAGCTTGCCTGTGGGGTATAAATCTGTTCTCCTGTCCCAGGATCCAGTTAACATGACTGACCTCCGTCTCCGCTGGCTCTGTGCTCTTAAAATTTCTGTCTGGATCTGTCTGATTTCTTTTTATCTCCAGGAGCTGCACAGGAGAACCATTGCTGTGGCTTCAGCCTAATTTAATTGGTTTGAATCAGAACTGTATTTTATTTTATTTTTTGGCTTTCCAATTGTGCCGATCTTTAACTACTGGTATGTGAGAGGAGTTCTTGCACCTTGTTGACAAGTTGAATTTGATAATCACATTAACACATTTTGTGATGAAATAAAACTAATCATATGGGTGTTATAAGAATAATTAACATCTGACTTACTAAAGTAATTAGTATAAAGAAATGCAAGCTCTGTCAGTTAATTTGCCCTGCTTACCAGGCTATAATTGCTATGTGAGGGGCAAACATGATGAAGTGGAGCTGCAGAGGGCAATCATTAATATTAGATGTTTGTTACCTTTTCAGAAAAAAACCCAAAGCTTTAATAGAATTAAAATGTCGAATGAAAATAAATAAATCAGACTTTATAACTATCACAGTAAAGTCAATAAATATTTACATTCCTCCAGTTATTTGCTCAATTTTTCTATTTCTTGTAAATAACCTGTTATATGCAGAAATATTTATGCACATTTTGTACATAGTTTAAATTCCCTTAGTTGCCCATTTCTTTTAATCTGAGTATGCAATTTTTAATCCCTGCACATAATTTGTTTTCCCTTCTTATGCAGTAAATTTGACCTTACTGTACACTCTTTTATTTTTATATTTTGTTTTTATACATGTACTACTTTTATACTACGTGTGAGTTTGCATTCTTTAACTTCCCTTTTGCTTTGCTGGTGGCTCACTGACATTTCCCCACTGAGGGGCAATAAAAGTTATTTCTGTTCCACTCTATTTTAAATTAAGCTCTGTGGAAACAGTGTAACTCACATTATGAATTTCCTCCAAAGTCAAAATGGATAAAATTACTTTGAGTTGTGTATCTGAAAGAAAATAGAACTAAGTCGCACAGTTAATTTCAGTTGCAGTAATTCTATTACAGAAAGTGTAAAGTGTTAAATATCCTCTGTAGCCAAAAGCCTTTGATTTGGCTGAATGTCTTCATTGCTCTAAAGATGGAAATGCTTGATGTCATCAACCCTCCCTCTGACGTGTTACGTCCACACAAAGTCATTGAATCAATGGAGGTCATCTATCTATGCTCTACCATAGATAACTTTTTTGTAATGTCGCAAACTGAATTTGACTGGATTATAAGATTAAAGTCACACTATCCAATATTTCATTCTATCTTTGATTTGGACATGCTTTCCCTGTGGTATTATTTGATAAACTTCTGCAATGTCACAAGATTTATTTCCACCCAGTGTTGCATGATTCTTTTTTTCCCCTCCAAGATCCAGGATTAAGAACTAGGATTAAACAGAAGTATACAGAAATTAATTTGAATCTGTCTCAATGGCCTGTGGTTTTACTGCACTTTATCATGTCCAGTGGACTTCAATGCACTTCACACTACATTTAGTCATTCACCCGTTCATGCACGCTAATGCTGCTAAGCTACATTGTAGCCACAGTTGCCCTGGCACATTGTGACAGAACCGACACCACTGGACCCACCACCAGCAGGCAAAAGACACAACAACTGAGACAGAAAGAGCTACGTTCATCCTGGTTACAGGACAAACAATACATTTTTGTAGATAAACTGGATTTGTTCATTTTAAATAGTGACCTGATATAGTGTTTGTTGTGAATTGGTGCTATAAGAGGAACTGAATCGGATGAGTGTGGTTTATCAATGATTTAATTTGTGTTTCATCATAACTTGTTTGATAGTAATGTTTTTAAGTGAATTTATTGGATAATATTTCAAATCAGTTTAATTTATGTATAAGATTAGTTTCACTTTGTAGACCAATTATTGAGCAATAAGTTACGACAATCTGCAAGATACTCACTTTGACCTGTGACTTACTTAGGTCATTAGATTGATCATGTTTTTAAATTTCTTGGCCTGTTTGACTCAACCTGGTATAAATTTCACAGCATTCATCCTCCTTTCCCTGTTTACTGGTCACTTCTCCACTTTGCGCTGCCAAAGGTTCGACTGTAGTAACCTTGTGGATGTAAAAAACAAACAAAAATGAAAATGGTACATGATCAGCGCTTTAACTCAAACATTAAACAGTAGGTTAAGCTTCCTATTTTCTCATGGCCATGGTCTAATTCAAGGCAGGAAAGATTCAATGAAATCCTTAATGAAATCCTCGGATAACTACAGGCTACCTAATTAAGTCATGGCCACTATTTAATTGCATTTTCAAAAAGCTTTTTAGCTGATTGGTAGCTTTTTACTTTCTAGAAAAAGCAGCAAGAGCTGTTCCATTCTGTGTCATTTCTGATTAATATTCATTGTGTCGCTGCTTTTAATTATTTGTGCCATTATTAGTTTTTTGCCCTGGCACACCCACACGTAGAGAGCCTCAACGGTGTGTGTTTTGTAAACGGACTATTAAATAACTCTAATCTACATTTGAAACACTGTGATTAAACATGGGTTGGGTCACGCTGTCATTCTGCTGTTGTGCGGCTCAAACGGCTTTGGTGGAAGAATCGTGAAAGCTGTGCTCCGACTCTTTTGCGCTCAGCAAGTGTTACATTACACATATCTGAATGGGGATGCGTAAATGTAGGTGGGAAAGATATTACAAAAAAAACCAAACAAACAACCTATCCAATTTACCCAACAACTTAAAAAAAGCAATTTTAGAACCCCAAATTTGCACCTGCTCCCTAAAAAAACACAAAATGGAATAGAAAGGAAAGAATGAAGATTGAAAGTGGGGTAAAAAGAAGAGGTGAATTGACGGTGCAGCGGTGAACAGGTCCCTCAGGAGCACATTAAGTGAACAGTTCTTTAGTGTGTAGGTGTGTAATGTCCCTTTGTAAAATCTGCCCTGGCTTCTATAGCAACACGCCTCTGTGGCTACACACTTCAACGTGCAAACTTGGCTCTGCACGCTTTCTGATGGCCTCAATCCTCAAGTGTTTGCACACTTTTTTAAGCGAAATAACACTCCACTTCATTGTTCCTGAGGTGCTTCCACAGTGATGTCACCTTAGCTTAGTTGTGGAAGTGCTCATGCAAGAGCTGATTTTCTCCATTTTCTTCCTTAATTTGCATTGACATCATCAACCATTAAAGAAAAGACTAACTAGCAAATAAAGTGAGGGAAAATACAGCATTTAGTTAAATGTTTTCCCTCTTAGGCAGTGGAAGCTTGATTTAAATGAATTCAAAGTGAACTATACCACCTATTGACAACCGCAACATTAGAAAACCCATTTTCTCCAACACATTTAACACACTTCACTCCCCAAAGTGCTCCCACTCTTTTAATTCACAGTGATCTGTAGCAAAAACGAATATTAAAGATACATAATATAATAACAAGTAAGATGAATAAGGGGGATAATTAGACTGGAGACACAGCAGAAGTGGTCTGTAAATATGGAATACATAACCACACTTATAACTAAACAGACGAATAAAAATGGTGCTGTGCTATTTGCTTTGTGGGCTTCAGAACAGAGCTTTTCAGTTATTGTAGTTAAAATATTAAAGCAAGTTTTAAAAGTTGTTTCTTTGCTTTTCTTCATTCCTCATCATTTTGCAGTCAAAATATGTATCTTGTTAAATACCTGTAACAGAAACCTGCACACTGTATGTTGTGAATATGGCGAATAATGCTTTTAAAACACCAAAAGAAGTTATTGTTGAGTCATTACTGATCAAAAACCATTTCTTCCAGGCTTGCTGCCTCAATTACATGAAAGATTATGAGAGCATAAATGAGAGTGGAAATGTAATCTCTAGTTTAACTTTAGGTTTAAAAAAAATTAAATATGGTCAGTAATTAACCAACAAATTTCCTGCAAGAATCCAACAAGTTTTCTTTGAGTCATTTCTTCCAGGGTAAATAAACTGCTCTGTGGCATCTGTTACCAGCCTACTTGGCAAAATAGTGTTACTAGAGTCCATATGGTCACTGCCATGCAGAATCAGTCCCTTCATTGCTTAGTAGTCTTAATTAAAATAAATATTTCCATTTTTGCTTCACTAATTGTGAGTAAATTGGATAAACATTATTCAAGTAAGCAAGATGAGACTGGACAAGCAACAGAGAAAAAAATACAAGCAAAACTGTAAAAAGCTGAGAGAGCACTTAGTGAGTGAAGTACGTATGAAAATTGAGTCTGAAAGCTTTGTACTGCAGTCGCTTTAAAAGGAAGCCTGTTCACTATTCTGATAGACTATCTGATTTTTGTTGGAAGGTGAAATGGCAAACAAGGCCACGTCATGATCATTTATGCAAAAATGGATTTTGTGTAGTGGGAGGATGGCTTTCTTTCACTGTACCAGATATGATCAACTGCACTGTAAGTAACTATAACTGAACGAACAATTATTTTTAAACATAGCTCAGGAAAACAAATCATATGCTAAAGCGGCATGACTGTTTCATCTAAAATTGAAAGGCTGTAATTATAAATGTGTACATTGACTTGAAACCTATTTGCCCTCTTAAGGATTTCTCAGTTTTTTTTCTTTTCCTATCATACTTAAATACTATAGATCTTAAAGCAAACTATCATAGAGAAAAGTGACTTAAATACAAAATCCAGCGTTTTAATGATGGTTTCATTTACTAATATAGAAAAATCCATTCTAACCAACCTGGGCCTATAAAAATATAACCCTCCCCTTGTTTAATTAAGAGCATCCTGACCTATGCACTACCAAGTAGGCTAAATACTTTAAAAAGGAAATACACTATGCTCAAATTTGAACAACACAAGAAAAGATGAGAAACTATAGTAATCTGTGGCATCAACCAGTGTGAAAATGGTTACATTGCCACTTCCGACCTACAATCCAGTGAACCATAGTCAGAGCCATAATGCAGAAGTAGAGACAACATGGTTCTTTAATGACCTCATTTATGCCATCCACAACCAAAACCATGGCTGACCAAAAATAACACGTCCAATTGAGGTGCCATTTGCATGACCTTAAGCAAGCAATTCATCCTTGCAAATTCAACAATGTTGCTAAGATAAAACAATTCTGCAAAGAAGAGCAGGGTCAAAATTTCTCTACAGCAATATTAAAGACTTGTTGCCAGGTACCTTGATTACTTACTTAGGTTTAGGGGGCACTGACCTTTTCACATGATTTGTTTTGGAGAACTTTTTCCAGTGACAAATGGAAATAATTTATTTGAAAATTGCTCAATGTATTCACTCGGAGTGTCTTTGTCTGATATCAAAACACTGATGATATAAAACAAATAAAAACCGACAGAAATCTGTAAGGTGGCAAATATTTTTTCACAGCACTTCACGCTTGAAAACCCCCTGACATGAACCCAGACGTAAGTGTGTACCTGCAGAACACCCACATGCTTTATGTTCACACACAGAACAACACAAAGCCTGCTCTGAGTCTGCAAAGCCTGCAAAAGAGGTCAGATTCATCTACATCGCTCTGATTTTCATTATCTTCCCCGGGAGCTCTGAGGCCGCTGATATGTTAGAGCAACAAAATTATGGTATTCTACACATTCAGTCACAACACTGTACCAACACACATGTTTACTGTACAGTAAGAGGTTTAGATCACACTTTTCCATGTAAGAAGATTTCCGTGGCATTCATTTTTAATTACTCGTGCAGACTTTTAACACAGATTTCTTCATTGTCAATTAAGTGTAAAACAATAAAGACAAGCTCACCTTAACTTGCTTTCTCTTGCAAGCAAGCAGTTTTTTTTTCCTTTTGCCTTTCTTCCCGCTTCCCAGGAATCAATTCTCAATGGTAGACTTCAGTAAGCTCATTAGGCTTTCACCGGGCACCGACTCCATTACAGCTGCATAATTACCAGAGTTCTGCCTTCATCCTTCCCTCTGAAAGAAACACCTCCATTCTGGGCCTGACAGTGATTATTGTTGTGATACATCATTTGGGAGCCGAGAGGTAAAAACATTCTTTGCGCAACCATGGGTTTGTTTACTTTAGTTACATGTAATATGCTACAATAACTACCTTCTCAAAAATCCAAATTTGTTGTTGCATTTGACTCATGTATTTTTTTCCCCTTCGTCATCTGGGGAAAGCATGTCATGGTTTGTGTTTATTGTACTATGAAAATGTCACACATTCATGCAAAAAGTATCTCAGATTTTTGTTTCATTGTAAATGTCATTTTGCACTTGTGGTAACATTGACTGTGTGCCCTTCTTGCAATTTCAACTGCTTCTGTGTTGTTTATGTGTAAAGTGTGCGAATAAATGCACAGATGGGATTTGGATGGCTTGAGGAGGGAAGACTACTGGGAGTAGCAGTTACGTTTTGCCTTTCTTTCTTCTTGCAAGCGAAGTGTTCCAAACATGAATATATACTTTTTTAAATAAATAAAAACAAAACAGATCAGTTTGTTCTTAAAATTTCATTGCTCCCAGCACAATGACTGGGACAGGGTGAGACCAATAGGATTTTTGGACCCTGCAGCTGGCCTGAAGGTAGAACAAGCCTCTTAGAGAACTGATATTTCATTATGTCCTTCATAGACCTGGATGTGCCCCCACCCCTCGTCATCTTCAAACTGCTCCACCTTCATAGAGCCGACTTGATTTGAAGATTTGAACCAGCCTCAACTAAAGTCAAACCCTCTCCTGTGGGTACGCAGCCTGGTGATATGGACTAGAACATTTTTTGAGTCCACCTCATGCATGTGAAAGAACTAAATGAGCGTTTAGTTCTGCAGATAAAATTACCTTTCTATCTGTCTGTCTGTTGTCTGTCTGTCTGTCTGTCTGTTGTCTGTCTGTCTGTTGTCTGTCTCTCCGTCTACATGTATATGAAATTGAGTTCATCGCAGGGTCTGTAATTAATGGCAGCTATTCAAAGTTTAAAAAGAAAACCACATATCAACAAAGTAAGCAACATTTTCAAATCGAAAGTCTCTTTTGCTGCTAAATTACTGAATAAATAGACACATGAGCGCAACGACAAACATATTTATTGTCTTTGTTCAGTTACTGAGATCATTCAACCATAAGATTGTTGAAGATCCAGTGTGTTTTGGCCTCATCCATCGCTGTTGTTTGCAGACTGCTCGGAACTTCTGTATGCAAAAAAAGAAAGCTCAATTTATTGCGCTAAAATGTAATTAATTAGTCAAAATGAACATGTTACTATATATACATATATATACATATTCTTGGTATCAATTTAACCTTAGCAATTATTAAATTATAATACTTTTCAATTCAACATAGCGACTCACAGAAAGACAAGCTATTAAAAGTAAGGGAGTTGACACCAGAATGCAACCCACAAGATTGTTTTGATAGAGTTGTAAACACATTCAGTTCTGTTCTCTTTGTCTGCACTTCTAAAGGGAACCATTGTGTACTCGGCAGCTGCTGGACTCCCTGTCAGCATTGAATTGGCTATGATAACAGTTGTAACAACAGAATATGTGATCTAATAGAAGCTTGGTAGCTCACAAGTGAATGTATTTCTTGAGGGGATGATTAAATGAGAACATTGCAGAGGAGGTGATAGATGAAAAAAGAGATGGAGATGTGCAGAGAAGTGGGAAGGCAACAGATAGTGAGGGAAGGGGAACGGCATGAAGATGTGGAAATTAGCAGGTGGGAGTGGGCTGAAAATAGAAGAAAAAAATGGCAAGGTCAGTTAAAAGTAATGGACAAATCATAAAGTGGGAGGGGAGAGAGCAAGAAAAAAGTCTGATTGCTCTGTAGCGAAGGCAGTGTAATATTAGCAGTTTCATTACACAGAGCAAAAGATCTTTCCGATCTTTTCACCCAGAAAGAAGTGAGAATCTTTTAGAAAGCAATATACACTGGAAGTATTGTAAATAAAGTACTGCAAATGTTGGATGAAGATAAAGTGAATAATTATCTCTAAATGCTTGGTGAACTTTAAAAATGGTTAAAAAGTTAGGCTAATCTTCGTAGATACAGATGAGTTAAGATTTTGCTTCCTTCTCAGACTCTTTTTCTGCTGCCAGTTGTTGAACACATTCATATTTTTTCTCCAGCGCCACCTACTGTTTAGCATGAGAGCTACTGCAGTTCTCCTCCGCCTAGAGCACATCTGCAACCAAAACATGAAGAATTTAAATGAGAGCACATGAAGTGCCTGGGGAGAATAGATAAGGACATTTGAGGATAACTAATTACTGTCTCTTTGTTACTCTCTGAATGCAAGTTGAGGAAAATCAAATCTACCTAAAATAAAAATGTAAAGTTAATGCTTTTAACTACAAGTTTTAAAAGCAAAACATGAACCCTGTAACTGAGAGAAGGCTAGATTCACATGGTAATGCCAAGTAGAGATGGTCTTTAGTTACCAAGTAGGAGAAACCGAATATTTCCCTTTATTACTATATGGATGCTGATAAAAAAATAAAAATAAAAAATTCTCATCCTCTTGCAATCCCTTGTATGCAAGTCTATTTCTGCCACTGAACTGAGTCTGGTTTCTGGGTCAAGTTTACTCACACACACACTCACACACCTTTCCAATTCTGCCCATAAATTCTTTATGGGACTAAGACCAGGGCTTTGTGACGGCCCCTCCAAAACATCGATTATGTCGTTGTCTGTGAGCCACTTTGTAACTAATTTAACAGTATGCTTAGTATCATTGTCTAAATTGTGCCAAGCTTTAACTTCCTGTTTTATGTCTGAGATTATTGTGTGTGGGGTTTTAGTCACATTGAAACTGCTGAGGAAAGCACCAGTAAATGACTGCCGGAGGATTTTATTTCAACAAGGCCCATTTACCAGTGTGGATGGATTTTAGAGTCAAATATGGAAAAATCTCTTGTAAAATATGAGTGCAGGCCATTTTTATAAGCATTTCAGACACTATATTTATGTCTCCTATCCTGTTTTTGTTATCACTCAGCATGTGGCTCTAATTATCTTTAGACACCGTCAGGCAATAAGACGGTACATGCCTTGTCACATTAGGTAATCCTCAGTATATGACTGCTTTAGAAATGTGTTGTCACAAATAATTATGTCTCCTCAGAACAGTCCTACATCTGTTTCTTGTTTGGACCAACACTTCCTGTCCAAGTTCAGACTGAACTTGTGATGAGTCATTAGGGAGAGTTCAGAGTCTAGACGCTACGAGATGTTGCTTCAATACTTTGAAATAATATTCTTTCCACACATACCTGCAGCAAAATATACCCACATTATGATATCACCCATTAGGGATGGTGTCTAAACTGTACTCCTCTTTTATCTAAAATTAAATTTGATCAATAGAGCAAAACAATTGAATTTTTGATTCATCAAACCACGGGATGCGTCTCCACAAATTCAGATCTTTATCCCTATAGGTACATTTGTAAACAATCTTGCTTATTGTGCTGGTTTTGGCATAATTGCTTCTTCCTTCCTGAGCAGCCACAAGGGTTCCTCCTTTCAACTCAAACGTTTTTAATTAACTTAGAGCATCGCACAGACGACTTAGTGTATCAAAACTTCTGAATATGAAGAAAGTAATACAAATAATTTAGAAAAAGTATCTCGCTGATTATTCTGGCATGCAGCAAAGAACAAAAACCTGCTGACCCAAAATGTTATTAATCTGATTTAGTTTTAGACAAAAAAAGGTTCCTGTATTTTTGTTGAGTATATATGAAAATCTGTAGTTTTAGCTGCAAATGTTTCCCATTTTAGTTAATTTGTGAGAGAAAACAACAGCAGCTGCACGTGACTTCATCAGTCATGACTGGTGGGTTCCGTCAGTGTGACGGCCTCGTCAGAGGCCCATATTAAACACATTAAACACTAGGCCGAGCTCCTCATTAATCAGCCCACAGGGATGACAGCCGGCTCTGCTATCCGCCCTATACATCCATGCATGCCCATAGCTGTCGGGGCCCCAGTTAATATACCCCTTCCTCTGAGATAACACGGTGATAGATTGACTGCAGGCATTTCGATTGGGGTTTGCAATTGTAATACCACCTTGTCTGCCTTTATCAGAAAAGTCCACTGAGCAGCCACGACAGATCATCTTTTACAAAGCGCTGCGTTTCAGCTGGTTTTTGACTGGGAAGGTGTGTCGTTATTATCATGTCAACTGATTTAATGTCACGCGTTTAGGTCGAGACAAGCAGTCTTAAAGGTACAATCTGAAGATGAATGACATCCAGACGATTTTCTATGGAAACAGCAACTACAAACAAGAAAATAACAACTCACTACATTTTAATAGCGTTATTAATAATCCAGCAAAGCCAGTGGTATTTTAGGTTTATTCGTGTGATTTTCTTCTGTTGAGGGATATAGATTAAGAACTTGAAATTGCTTTGCACAAAAAAAACTAAACTATTGTTTTTTAGCTGCATTTGACGGATAATCTGAAAACCAGTAGTTTTGAGCCCTGCCATTATAAGGCATCTCTAAAATAATTTTCTGCAGTCTTCCTTTAATTGATTTATAATTACCCTGTGTGCCTAAAGTGAGTTTTTAATCATCCCTTGATAGTAATTTGAATCATCTGTTTACCATACACTTAAATGATCAGCTACAAAAGCTGGCTCTTGATCCATTATTGTTTTCAGGTTTTTTGTCCTAACTGCTTTTCTCCTGTAGTTTGCCGTTTGTTTTGATTAATGTATCCTCAAGATAGAAGAAACTGTAATGACGATGAGAGGAAGTAAAGTTAGGATAGAAAATGTCCGGACTCAAAGACAGTCGGGCATGTTCTGCACCACTAGGTGTCTCTCTTCAAATGGGTTAGAGTGTGGGCTTGGCATTGACAGAGATGCAGAAAGGCTGAGAAAGGTCAGACCTATAGAAGAAGGTGGAGAGGAAGAGGAGAATAAATAAGCAAGGGCAACTCTACTAGATCCTCTGCTACTGCTAATGCTCTTGTTTGAAGACTGAAGTGCCTGTTTCCTTTACTAACTACTAGAGCCATGAAGACTCTGTGCCTCGATGTCGAATTCCAATAGCTGCTTTTCCAGAACAGAAATTTAGGTGCATTCTGCTTGTTTGACCCAACTCATTTGCTATGTAAAACAACAGAATGTAAAAGTGTTTAATGACAAATTTCTACAATGATAAAATGTTTATAAAATCCCAAAAGAGGTAACTGCTTTTCCAGGCTTCATTTTCTCTGCCTGGATTTGTTATTTATTATTAGTCTCGCCCCCTCAGGGTCTTTTGTCCTTACAAAATGCACCCTTTTCTGTTGCCTTTCTGGTTTGGGTGAGATATGGCACCCAGCTTTTCCTGGCTTCGTAAAGAACTCACATATTTGCTCTGGGTTCTTTATTGTCTACTTTTCTATTTCCTTGTATCAAGAGCGGTCCTGAGTTGCATAGGTTATATCTTTTTGTATTACAGGGTCAGAAGTTCAGCAGTAAGCTCGCCCACGGACAGCTTATCTCAGCAATGCCATAAGACAAGATTCTTGCAAATCCCACTGAAACAACGTAACACATACATTCTTGGTGAAATATTTGCAGAGCGACTGTTGACTGAAAACTACGTCGGAACAATATCCAGAGGCTTTCCATTGCCTCTCTGCCTGTTTGTTTTTATTGTGTCTATTCAAAAATGCACCACCTTTTTTCCACGCTTTCTCCATTTGTGGGCCCTTAAACTGTGATTTTCAACAGCTTTGGAGATTGTGTCCAAACAGGAGCGCACATCATGTTGCCAATGCCTGCTGTGCTGTGAAACAGAAATTGAGCCAGCGTAATCACCACTATTACCAGTTCTACCAAAAACCAAGGCAAGACAAACAAGGCAGAAAAGAAACTGGCTTGCAATGGGGCATATGATTTCTACCTTCTACTTGCAGGTGCTGGCAAAAAGAGACAGTGTCAGGCAGTGCAATGCACAAGAAAGATGGTAAGAAGGAATAAGATGTGGTGGGGATATACATAAAATATCATGGCTTTGCTCTGCTTGACTCTATGTTTTTCTTTTTCATGTTTGCAAAGAGAGCAGAGCTATGCAATTACTTTCTCTCCCCAGCTTGTAATCAGCAGGCATGTCGGCAAACACTGTTAATGGGGGTGGACACTTTCTACCTTCACACCCGAGACCTCAGCAGTGGTTAATTGGAATAAATGCAACTCCATGCTTCATTTACCCTCACCCTCTGTTTTTTTTGGTGCCCCCTCCCATGGTCTCCCTCCTCCTTTACTTCTGCTTTAACCTCATCTTTCTCCCCCCCTTCTCTATCTTCCATTGCTCTCGCCTCTTGTTCTTCATGCTTGTTAATAGCTTCCCGCCTCATTGTTACTCCAGATGTTTTCCATAATGAAAACATTAAAAACAGGGTGGACAAGATCCTGTCTAATCCGCTATAGTTGATTGAAATTCGCTTTTTTTCCTGCTTGTGTCTTAATGTTGGAAAGAATTGCGGTGAGAGATTAGATACTGCGAGTAATTGCTAAAACGCATCACATGCACATTATTTTCTGTGATCAGTATATTCCCTTGCAGTGAAAAGAAGTTGTGTCTAAGATTACAGCATATAGCTCAGAGTGAGAGTTTAAAGTCTTGATTTGATAATATTCATTAGGAGTTGTAATTTTGTTGCTGCCTCTGCTGTGCATATATGTGGTGGTGTAATGTATTCACAGGTCCTGCAGCACCATCATAGCTTCTGTGATGTAATCTCTTTTCCCTTGGCTTAGGCCCCACCTGTGGGAGAAGGGGAGAGAGAGAGCTGTAAGTGCTTGTGTGATGTAAAATGCCTAATTTAGGGGGTGATTGATGGTTTAATATTGCAGCCTGCAACCTTGCTGCCCCCACCTACCCAATGAAGCTGCAGGCAGGTGTGAAACTGTAGCACTGTGTGAGTATTATGTCACTTTCTATTCTCACATTCAAACTCAGCTGGTGGAATTAAACCAATTCTGAGTTTGTTTGTTTTGCTCTGTGTGTGTGCGTGCGTGTGGGGGTGTGCGTGCGTGTGCATGGGTGTGTGTCTTTGTGTGGCTATAATGTGGGCATGCTGCAGCATTTCACCTCTCACGCAAACGCTAAAATCCACTTACACATATTGACTTGTGTGGTCTAGAGTCAGTGGTCAGTAATCACAGCCTTTTCTGTTTCCTCATTTTGACCAATACTTAGCAATTTCTTTCATCTCCTGTTTTCTTCCATAAAATGTAGAATAAGTTCTTTGTGTCACCATTATCTTAATGATGGAGATATCCTGCACTCATCTACATCTGTTCTCCCACTCTCTTGTCTTCACTGTGGGTTATGCATCAATTATCAATCACTTAAACAAAAAAAACATATTAATTTACATAAACTGCTTGTATTATTTACAGAAAATAACAACACTGGTTGGTGATATGATGGTACAGTGGTACATCATCTCTCTCAGCTAAAAAAAAGCAACTGATTTTACCAGTTCAACTTTATCAAGAATGAGCTAAAGGGGATCTATTATGCTTATTTGAACAAGTTAGGATAGGTTTATGAATCATAAATTCTTTTGCACGGCATTGTTCACAAATAATGAGATTTCACCTGCTTATTTCTGCCTATTTTGATTTCCTTTCGCAAATAAGCTGATGCTGGCCATGTTCCCAAACTCAATGTTTATGCTCGCACTTTTTACATGCAAAAATGGCTGAAAACAAATGCGTGTGCAACCATGCATTTTTGATAGTTAACGTACACAACTGTCCGTAGATTTTGAAAGAGGACATTGTGAAGTGATTCATGCAAACTAAAAATTTCTTTGACAATGTAGCCAGGACATTGCAAACAGATCCACCATTGGGTGGGCTCATTCCACCACTTCCATCCCAGCCTGCCACAGAACAGAATACATTTTGAAAACCGCACAGTGTAATTATGTGCACACTTCACAACATCACTGTTAGGTTTAGTAAAGAAATCAGTGAATTACTTAACTAAAAAGCAGGTTTACCTGCAAAACAATGTAAACTAAGGAGGTGAGTGTGTGGACTGATTTTCCCAATGTGTGGCTGAGACCATTACTACAAAATTAAAAAACCCTAAAGATTTTTAAACATATAAAGACTACCAAATATCAACATTATGCTGCGGAAACAATTCGTGTTAATATCTACATAGAACTTCAGTGAAATGATCAACAGTCAATATCATAGCCTTTTGATTGTTTATTAAAACACTCATGGAGTGTTGAGCACTCAGAGAGCCCATAAAGCAGTGTGAAAATGAAACATTTCCTCACAGCTGTAGTGCTGCATAGCAATAGTAAGAGTAATAGTTTTATTGATTTATCTTTTTAAGCAGGAATCATCAGCTATTACCACAGAAACTAATGCTTGCACCCTCAACTTTTGTAAACAGCTCAACTCAAATACTCACATGAACGCATCTGGTTACTTTAAAGAAGTGATGCAAGCAATGATTAATAAAATAATGCATCAAGAAGTTTTAATTCTCAAATAATTAACATAAAATGTAGTGTAACAAATTAGGAACAAAAAGGTTGATCCTGCATGGGAGAAAACGATTATGGAACAGGCTTCCTGCGTGGAAAAAAATATCTTTTCATCCCACAAAATGGCATACTTGGAGATGTTGTCGTTAGTTGTCAAAGAACTTAAAGAGAGATGAAGTTTCATGTTAATCAGATGTAGAAGAATATGTGTAGGAGTGAATCATTATTTTATTTTTTTTTTCATGACCCCTGCTACTAAAACCAAACTTCAAGTGTTCGTTGCGACAAAGTTATACACATTTGAAGGCAGATTTGTAGGTTGTTTATTTATTGAAGTCTTTTTAACAAGCAAAGTTTGGTAAATATTTCATCTCTGCACAAGTATAGCGACAAGCAAATGAGAGTAAAGGGATTGCATCGAGGTGAAATCATTACGATACTACAATTTATGTAAGTTTGCTGTAATTGGATGACTCTTGAAGCCTTTTGCTTTCTGTCAGTTTTCACATTTTCTTTTTTGCCTTCTATCTTCGAATGATGGCAGGTATTTGTATCCTGCATTTCTCTCCCTCTCATCTGTTATTGCATGTTGAAGGAATATATTATCTGAAGAACAGGTAGCAAGATGATCTCAATAACTTTCAAAAGTTGCGAAAAGTGTATTCAGATCCTTCTGGATGCAGTAATCACCATGTAAACATAGTTTTATACACTTTTCAGTGGGGAAATGAATCACAGTGTGATGCCTTTGAGTTATTTAGTCATGCATGCATTTTGATATCATTATGTTGATATTTTGTCTTCTATTAACCATAAGAGGTGACTGCTCACGGTGACGGGGAATGAGTAATACTATAAGTGTGGACAAGTGCTGAGAAACACACTGAGAATACGTTTCCTGAATTTGAAATGCAGACATACACACACACACCACACGTGTATGTGTATTGACACAGTCTCAAATGGTTGTTGTGCTAATATGTTTTTAATGTCTTTTGGATGCAGTCAACATCTCTAATTTGTTTTTGTCTGAGCCGTGTGCTTATGTGGATGGGGACATCAAAGCAGTAAAAATAGCATTTCTCATTAAGAATACTTTCCCTCTCATTTATTTTCCGCATCCTCACACGCTGCCAGCTCGTCCGCATGAAGGTTTTTTTAGTCACAGTTTGGGAAGTTTTGAGGTGGAGTTAAAGAAAACATAATGGGCCGACACTCTGTGTCCAATCCCTGTATTCTTCAGCAGGCTTTCATCAAAAAGTCATCATCATTTGAAATAGCTGCAAAAAAAGCATATAGAAAATTTGGTTACATAATACGAAGAAAAGAATTTATTTTTCTGTGGTTCAAATTGATGGATAGCACGGAAGGAAAAAGATGAGACAAACAAATAGCAGCTTTTAGCACGTAATTTGATAAATGAGCTCTGACTTTGCTTCAGTTGTTCCTAATGTGTAAAATATTTGATTAAAATATGGACTTAGCAGAACTTTTATTATCTATCTATCTATCTATCTATCTATCTATCTATCTATCTATCTATCTATCTATCTATCTATCTATCTATCTATCTNCAAACTATCTATCTATCTATCCATCGCTCAAACTATCTATCTATCTATCTATCTATCTATCTAACTATCTATCTACATAGATAGATAGATAGATAGATAGATAGATATCTATTGATCTGTCTATCTATGAAAGACAGATCAATTTCTGTATGTTGGCAAATTTTGATATTTTATGTAACTGACTACGGTATATACTTTATATAAATTTGGAACTGCTTTTTACTTGCCTCTTTTGTCTTGAAATTATTTTGTGTGCAAATTGTGTATATCTACACCACCATAAAAAGGTTTTTGTCATCTTACAGTTTTCTTCTGTTTGTGCTTTTTAAAAATTTATTTCAGTTGTTTCAGATTATCATAGAAATTTTATTTCAAACATGTATCAGATTGATTTGCATGGCCTTCTTCCATTTGTGGCTAAAAGCACTGTTTGAAACAGCTTTTTGCATTTATTCAGGTTATCTGCCTGATATTAAAATTAGTTTGTTGATCTGAAATTGTTAAAAGTAACATAAAAAGCAAAAACAGTAGAAATCTGTCAGGGGTCTAACAGCATTGCACACATTTATAATTACATCCTTCCTCTTTAAGATAACACATTCACTCTGCATTAGCACATTTGACTTATTTTCTTAATAATGCTTAAAAATAACAGTTTAATAATTTTTTTGTGGGAGGCTGGCAAATATGGGTGTTGGTGTCTTTGTCACTTGAAAGTCTTTTGGCAAAGGAAGGAAGGTGAAACAATATGAGTATTATTTGTCCAATTACTATAATTTCAAAAAGAACAAAGAAAGAGCGTTAGCCAGTTTGAAGGAAAGCACAAAAATGCAGGCAAGCCTCAGGAGGAAGGTAAACAAAGAAAAATAATTTTATTTGAAAACAAAATCCAAGGCTGCAAGGCAGGATGTCCAGAAACAAACTCCAAATAGACAGTATGAGTGTGACAAGAATGAATTATGACTTTGTGGAAACACATAAAACCACAAACTGGGACAAGGAACTTACAAAGTAAGCTAAAATGATGGAACTGTATTTACTGAAGAAGGTAATAAGCAACACTGGAGAGGTGTGATAAGCAGAAGGTAAAGCAAATAAAAATAAAACCAGGGTAATTTTTTTGGATAGGTTTCTGTTTTGACCTCATCATGACTTCTTTGTGCATTTTTTATTAAAACAACCTACTAACCAAATTATTTTTTTGGTCATATTTTCTTATGTAAATACATACAGCTATTGCACACTGAAGTCAAGAGAATTTGAATTTATTTCTTCATTATTTATGCAAAAAAAAAAAATAATATCTCACTGAGACTTGGAATCTCATTTTTAATCTTTCAAAAATACTGTTTAACTTATTTATTTTGGGTTAGATGGGTCAAAAGGTTTGTTAGAACATTTTTAAATAGGGTTTTATTAATCAATAATAAATGCATGGTGTGACCGCAGAAGAAGTAGAATAATATGACGTTTGGTATTTCTGAATAAGTTTTTGTTTTCTTCAGTTGAATAATGTGTAAAATAAACCAAATTTCCCATTTCTAAAAATACTATTTTAAGAACGAAGAAGTATTTAGTAAAGTTACGTTATACATACCTGGATGATGCTTCCATACAAGAAATATAAAAGTTTTTAAGATGTCTATTTAATACCTCATCCATTATTCTTAATGTACAAATAAGCACAATAGACTTTGAAAAACATTGGTTGTTATTTATTTTATTTTTATTATTGAAATGGGTAAAAAAGTACAATAGTAGGCAATATCCCATAACAAATGTGAAGGACTTGAAAGTCCCTCTGCAAGAAAAGTACATTTAAATAGATCTCTGACTAAAATTGTGACCTGTTACTTAATGAAGAAAGCTGCTTTTGAAATAAAATAAATAAGATTAATGTACACATGAATTCAAAATGTGCAAATAATGCAACATAAGGCATTCACTTGTACAGCTATGGAAATGCCAACCTCTTAAGTGTAGTACTTTTCTTGTCCAGCAGTTTTTTCAATTGGTTGCTAAGAACTATCTGTACAGTTTAAATAGTCTTTTGTTCTTTTTCAGCACTGAAAGCTGTGATCTTATTCTAAACATCTATTTGATTGGATTTGGTCTCTATAGCAGTGGCCACAGGCTTCAGTGAATGAAGCCAATGGCCATGTATTTATATGAATATCGGGTTAGTGAATTTCTCCAAATTCCCCATCAGAGACTTCTTTTCAAGTAAAAATATTCCAAGTTTTAATCACAGTGATAACCCCGCTAAGTTTGCCTTGAGAAGATTCTGGTCCTACTTTGAAGGGGAGCAAGTGAAATTGTCTTATTTTGATGTTAAAACAGAAATGAATAATGGTAATGATCGCCAGTCGCAACAGAATACATTATTATTCATCAGTTGATGTTGCTGGGGAAACCGTTTCTGAATCAGGAGGTCTGCCAACGGTGTACTGATTAATATGCCATTGTATGTCCTGTATGTACACATTTGTGAAGCTTGGCAATCTATGTATATAATCAATTGAAATGCCACTCTGCAGCAGTTTCTGTTTAACGGGTTGATTTGAAAAATAGATGAGTGGATTCACAGAGATTCATATTGGGTGAGAAAGAAATGAAAAAGTAATGATAGAGAGAGAAGAAAGTGACAGATGATGATTGGGGGGTGTGGCGACACACACTAAAAGTGGCAAGGAACACACAGCCAAAGAGAGCATGAGCACATCATGTGTCTCAAAAAAGGGGAGATCACAACGACAAATATAGAGAAAACTTGAAGTGTGTCAGCGTGAAGTTGACCATCCATGTACAGCATGTCTGGATTGTTGTGGGGGCTTATATTAAACCATCTCTGTGAGGTGCAATGAAGTGGATCTATTAATGAAAGTGTAAGAATCTGTGTGGTCATGGATTGAGCACATATACACACACACACATGGAGGCACACACTGTGCTCCCTCTGCAGGCTCATATCATTACCCGTCATTACACCCCCCATTTGGCATCAGCAGGCCTGATCGATCATGGCCGATAACTGTCTCACTCCAGGCCGTCCTATCTATCTCTATCTTGCCCTCTCTCATATCTTGCTCTCTGTATCTCTTTTTTCACACCATATCTCCTCGCTGCTTGTCTCAACCCCCTCACACAACTCTCCTCTGCCTACAAACTGCATCAGGTTCAAAATTACTTAAATCGCCGCCTACCCTGTCCTCGTTGTTTTCAGCTTTGCTTTCTCTAAAGCGTTTCCTCTTCCTCTCCTGTCCACCAGCTGTCATCAGCATCAGCCAATCTTCAACTGACTTCTTATTAAGCTCGATAGCATGTTTTCCTTACACATACATGTATCTCTACCTTTTACCACTCTGACAGGCTCACCAGTCACCTTGTACTTTCATTTGTCACTGACCTCCTTTCAGCTTCATCATAATGTATCTTTCCTTCCTCCTTTCATCTTTCTCTCAGTCTCTGTCACCCATCTTGCTTTCACTCAGGCAGCCCAGTCACACCAGCTGTGTCTTTGCATGCAACTCACAGTCACTTCCTCCTCCTTCTCCCTCTAAGTTTGTTCCACCATTTTCCTCCTCTCTGCAAGGAGAAAGTGGTGCTTGCATCTAGACTGTGAAAGCTTATGGCAGGGCTTAGGAGTGGGTAAAAAAAAAAGAAGCTGAAAACGATTTGATTTGAGTCTGTATATCCTGCTTTGTAGAAAGCAGCAACATGCACATGTGGCAATAAATACTTAACAAACAGATTTTAAAAAGGACTCAGGCTGATTTCCTTTGATAAAATGCCCTGAAAACGAGGAGAGCAATCAGCTGCAGTTTGTTTCCTTCTCCTTCACCATCCCTCTCTTTGCTTACATCTCTTGATCTAATGATGCTCTTGCTTGTGTATGCTCCACATTGATCCTAATTCAATTTGGATGGAATGGGTCTTTCAGACAATTGTCTGCAGCGATGGCCCCAGATGGATTTTTAAGCTACTTCTGCAGGCATAAGAGATTAATGAGAGGAAGGCCACACTGGACAGAAGAGAGCAACAATCAATTTCACAATAATTCCATATTTACACATTCTCATGTAAGGAGTAATAAAGTCGGAAGTAAAAATGAGGGAAATGAAGCCCCTTGAGAGGAGAGCATCTCTCTCCTGGGACAAAAAAAACACAAAATCCATGGAGGAAATATATGCAATATATTCACTCGGAGGTACTTATATGCTGCTATATCCGTTTGCTCTCTTTTTGTGTACAAATAGACTTTAAATATATCTATTTAGTTATTTAAATTCATAAAAAAAAAATACTCAAATAAAATTCTATTTTTATTCAAGCACATTTATTCAAGTTTTTAATATTTCTGGTGTACCATAGGTGGTACAACAGAGATTTTCTGCCACTTGTAGGTAGAAAACATATTTATATAATATGTATACAATAACTAAAGTAACAAAATCTATTTTTATTTATTTACTACATTTCAAATTGATAAGACTATTTCAGAACCTTTAATTATTAAACCATAACTTCTTGCTTTCTAGATCCTTTTCTCTTAGCCACTCTCCAAAATGGGGAAAACAAGAGATGATATATTTAAGTAGTTTTCTGTTGCTTTGCTCTTGGAAACCTTGAGTCATTAAATAAATATAGTTTTTGCAGCTTTGGTCTGTCAAAATTGGAAGCAAAGTTTTGTACCGCTTAAAATGCAATGGTCTCAACTGACCTGAATTGAACTGAAAAAAAAAGGAAAACAAAAAAAAAAGGAAATGCTTTTGTAAATGTGAATGGTTCTGTCTTTGTTTTTTAAAAATCTTAGCACAATTTCTTACTTTAAGAACAAGCCATGGTGAAGGAATATTGTAAGCTGAAAGGGAAAATATTATTGGCAAAACCTTTTTAGACTAAGTTCTTACTTCATTCACGAAGGTATTACAGTGGACATATTAAACACATCCATCATAACTCTGTAATGTACTGTGATTTTTCTGGTCCACCTTGATTCTTAAAATAAAGTTCTATTTAAAGGGTTTCTATTACAGATTCAGGGTGTGAGAGCCTACTGTTTGCAGAAGAGGCTGTGTTTGGTAGCAGCTAGAGAGTAGGAGCTGTTGATATGATCAAAGTTGTGTGTATTTTCTTGTATCTATGTTTTCTGTGTGGTGTGTAAGTAGGTAGGCAGATGAAAATCTGATAAAGCCAAACCAAAATACTACAGAGATATATGTGTAAATACAAAAACTTCAGAGAGATGAGAGTTAAAATTTGATAAGATGATCAGCAAGATGACAGATGAGATGAGAATATAATGGTAAATATAAAGCAACATTGGCAAAAAAAACAAACAAAAAAAAACCAGAAAAAAGAACCATTACACAAACAATAAAATAGTCAATGAAACAAAACAAAAAAACAGATCAAATAAAACAAAACCCACACAGAAAGTCTTGAGAACTGCACATAGACTGTGTGACCTATAATAACATGCCATCGATGTACCCAAGATGTGTCTATACATAATCTATTTACAACCTTCTGCTTTGACACATTTGCCACAGGGAACTAAATACATTTGTGTCTATTGAACCTGCAGGTTATCGAGCAGGCACCGTTGTCCCAAGGCACTCAACTCTACTAGATTGGCCTCACGTCAAAACACCAGTGACTTTCCAGATGTGAGCAGTGTGGAGATGTCATTTTAAGCCGCCTAAAGCAGCGGGTATATGCAGTGCAGTGTCTTCCGTGTGATCATATCCCTGCCTGTCTGTAGTGGCTGTTGTTTTCTTGCTTTCCAACTCTTTGAGCATCTGGCTGAGATGGTCTCTGGAGGCTGAGCTATAAGCCCCTGACTTGGTCCCAGTGGGTCGTCTCACTGACAGGAGATCAGACTACATCGGTATGTCCTAAAAGTACAGAGGGATCTAAGGGATGGATCCTATTTCAGCTGATCCAGCACACTGAGAGGTGGCTGTGAGCAACAGAAAAACTGATTTTCTGCACTTTTTCTGTCCGTGGACATATGTGTCCCTAAATCTATATGATGTGAGCAGGTTTTGGGGAAAGACAACAGTGAAATACTGCTGAGATACTGTGTATATGCGTGCATATTTCAGAGAGGGGGGAAGTGAGAGAGTGAAAGAGATAGAGAAAGGAAGCTGGAAAATATGTTTGCCCTGTTCACACCGATCTGTTTGTGTGGGAGTACATTAACATCTACGTGGGCTCGAAGGGAGGCTGAATATGCAAAACAGTTGGATCAAAGGCTAATAACTCTGGAGTGGTTGTGCAAAGAATATGTTTCATTTTCTTGAATTTCATGTTTTCTAAACCATGACTATTTGGATGAAAAATATAGCTTTGTGTTATTTGAGCGATTATTGAAATTATCTCAATAATAAAGAAGGTTGGACCCTCGACAGTTGAAATATTAATACAGAAACAAGTAAACTGTTTTCAAGCGTTAAAGTTAGAATATTACCTATTTCTATACTTGTGTGTAACCACTGTAATGCAACTGTCGTTTCCTTAGCAGAGGAGTGTGAATGAAATGGGTGCCTTTTTGGATGTGTAAGCTAAAAACATAAGACTTATGTTGCATCGTGCAGCGTACCTGCATGACAATCTCTACATCTCTGTTTGCAACCTTGCTGGTGAACATACAGTTGGGTATAAGAATGTGCTTGAGTGCCTCATATGATGTCAACAGTGGAAGGCTGCTGGCGGTAAGGGGATTTGAAAAGTGTGATTTTGAACTTCTTCATGTTAGAAGTCAGTTTGATCAATGTCTGCTGCAGCTCTCACTTGCTTCAGGGCACAGTGAACTACTGATAAATGAATCCTCTTTGTGAACACCTGGACTTTTGTGCAGGCGTACACTACGTCAAGAAGAGAAAAAAAAGAAAGAAGAATAAACAAATCAGAGTACACATGTTGGTGTGTACACGCCACATCATCTGCATACTGTATCTCTTTAGTATATATAAAAAAAAGAGGTGTGGGAGTGTCCGTGAGATCCTGCTTCTGTCTGTGTGTTGTATTTACTGATTCAATCAGGTATTCAAAGCCTCTTAGTATCATCTTACCCGTAGACTCGTGGCGGCTAACAAAGACACCAATGAGTCTCTGGACTTTATCAGTCGGTCCAGCCAGTCCGCCTGGCAGTCAAGCCTCAGTGCCCAGTCTGGCCCCGGAGCCCAGTGGCCTGCAGAGGAGCCCATGTGCAGAAAACCTTTTAGAGCTTTAGCAATCCAATTAAGGCAGTTTCTTTTTTTCCCCCACCACTGTTGATGCTGAGATAAGTGTTCTAGTGGACTACTCAGATCAACTCTGAAAGCACTGCTTCATCAAACCAAGAACTCAAATTTCTGAGTGTATCATTTTGGATTTCTTTTCATCTTTGAAGAGGTGAGATGGGGTGGTGATGCTTGCATACATGCACACAAAAAGACATGTCGCGGTAGCTGTCAAGATGTGAAATAATCATGCGGGATAAAAGCCTCTGCTGACAGAGAGAGCAGTGTTTGATGAAAAGCTATGAAATGATTTTTTATACTTCTGATTTGCAGAAATAGTTGTGAATTATAAGCCTCCATATGCTAACTTCTATGAGAGTTTATGATTGTGTGGTTTCACTAAGACAGGTATAACTTAAAAAGCCTCCGTATTTATCTCCAAGTGTTCTGGCAGAGCGAACATGGGATGATGGATGATGTCTTCATCGGTGGCCAATTCTCTGAAGTTGCGGTTTGAGCGCTGCACTGAAAAACTAGATTACATTTAATGGACATTCACTCCCATCCAGAATTAACTGCAGGCTAAACACATACAGCTGCTCATAACCGTGCATCCAATAAACCATTTTGGGATCTGGTGTTAAAAGTAGCGGCTCAGAAGCATGGAAGACAAATAAGATTACAGACAATTTTCTCAATACGTTTTAAAGTAATTTTATGGAGTGATAAAGAAAACATCCTTAGTTGTCAGCCAGGTAAAATAAATATATTTTCCCTCCAAGTGCCAGTAAAAAAATCTGGAAGGATATGCTGAACATGGTTTACATTTTTTATGTAGTAAACATAAATTCTTGCAATGTATAATAGATTCACTTGGTTCTGAGACACCAGAGGACTAAAAAAATATATATATAAGAAAATAAATGATCCCCATAAGTCGAAAAATGCTTTATATTAGTATATAAAGTAAAATTATATTATATTTTATAAAGTAAAATGAGATTTAAAATTTTCTTTCATGGTGACAATTTATAAACTCTATTGGTAACCTAGTCAACATTCTCACATATTTATTTGGACTATTAAAATAAACATTAACACAATACAGTTTTGTTCATTGTTATTCCTCTTCCATGTCTGCATAGCAATATGAACACCAACCACTTGTAACATCTTTTTAATTCAAGTGCATCAGTGTGTACCCTGATTAAATAATAATGTTGCAAGCTTGTTAGGAAACCAAATAGGTATGCATAACCAGTTGCAGACCCTAATCTCCTTCATAGGGTGACCTTTAGCATGGCCTGTTCCTGTATAATTTTCCTCAGGGTGCAAGGATGTGGGCAAAGCTCAGCTATATACAGTTGGAGTACTCAGCAGGATCAATAGCTCTTTCTGAAGCTGTTCCCAGACACATCTGCAATACCTAGGGTGGCCTTTGTGACAAAGAGATAAAGAGAAAAACACTCCCCAGGCTGTTAGTGTCTACCAATCTCTTTTTGTCCCCACGTTTCCTTCTCCTCAACCAACTGAGAGGGGGAGATGGATAATTCAAACTTCCTCAACAGAGGGAAGCGTTCTTGATATTACAACAATATTGTTGTGACTTAACCTTTCATAAAAGCAATGGGGAAATTGCCCTGAAATTCATCTACCCTGGGCCTTGCTGAAGCAGCTGAAAGAGGTGGAGGGAGGGGTCCATGTATATTCACTGACTCAGTGCCCCATCCATCAAAACACACAGCATGTTGGCTCCACCTGTCTGTCAGGGTCCGCTCACATTCTCTCCTAACTTCCTCTTCTCTATACGACCACAGACTCTAACAATTGATATGTGCATGTTTAAGAAAAGTGCTCTCTTCTTCGTCTTCACTGACAATCTTCTCTTATTTTTGTTGCTGACTGCTATTTTCCACCTTTTATAATTTGTCACCTTTTACTTTACACTCTTGTCCAGCACCTGTATGAAATTCCCCAATCCTCCTGGAAACTAAAGCTGTGTGTCTTTTGGGAGTAGTACCCGAGTAGGTTAGAGAGGGTAATTTTAGGCTCTAAGTGCATCTTATTGTTTGAATTCTGCTTTTGAAGGTGTGCTGACAGTCAGCTATCCTTTACTGATCACACTAAAGTCTCACAGATTGGAAGAATGTGTTAAATCCTGGTGGGAAAAGGGTAAGTGTAAATGAGTTAAGGGGATAGTACAGAGGAAGGAGGGATTGCCGTTTTATCCACAAAGCAAAAATTGACAGATGTAGCTTTTACTGAGGGTCGTGTTAGCTTTTGTGCTGAAGCCTATTTGCACTTTACACAAAGGGAAATTTTTTGTTTTGTTTTGTGCATTAACCAGGTGAGTTTAGAGTTTAGATATTCTTTCTGTGGAAAATTTATATAAACTGTAGCAAAGTGACTCAGAAAGAATTAACCCTGAGTAGCAAATTTCAGTAAAGTGCTATGCTTTTACACAAAACTGGACATAAAAGTATATATGTACCCAGAATGAAAGAGAGTCGGAGTTGAAGTTGGAGTTTGAGTGGAGTAGACAAGCGTCTGGTATAGAAGCAGTTTTAATATGTTAGCCTGTCTCCCTGCTGGCCTCCCCTCCCCCTTTCAGGGACGGCACTAATGCCATTAAGTGTGGGACAGATCTGTTCCATGTCTGCAGGCCTGCCAGTCTACTGGTCTGCCTCGAGACCACTCTCCATCTAATCCTATCCTCTCCCTCCCTCCCTCTCCCTCATCCTCTCCCTCCCCTCCACACCAGAGACAGGAAGAGGCGGCTGGGAGAAAAATCTAATAAATAAATGAGAGGATGCAAGAGGAAAAAAATATATAAATTAAGTTCTCCGTTCTCGTAAATCATGTTGCCAACTTCCAGTAGACAGGAGGGCGGAGCTTAGGGGGAGAGATCGGGAGACCATAGGTGAAGGAGGGAGGGAGAGGAAGCGAGTAAGAGAGACGAGAGATTGTGAGAGGGAGAGAAAGAGGTTCGGGAATCGTTTCTATTCCACCCTCGACTAAGGCTTGGCTCTGGAGACTTGGCGGCGAGGTGTTTTTAATTGATTTTTGATTAGATAGACATGGGGGGAAAGGAAGGGGGAGAGGTTGTCCATTAGCATGAGGGGAATGAACCTCTGAGAGGAAATGAGTGAGAGAGGAAGGTACAATGCAGGAGAGAGAGAAAATCTGAAGTAAAGAATAATGAACGACACTTTTCCAAATGACAAGTAAATAAATGCATATGCATATTTTATAGGCATCAGAGATATAACTCCTTCTTTTTCTAAATTCAGATTGATCTGATGCTTAACTGACCAAATCACATGTTTTAATTATACACTGTTACATAGACATTTATGATTTCTAATAACAATTGAACTTTTCTATACTTGGGGAAACTTCAGTCTCCTGGGCCTTTTCCTGTGCAGGAAAGTGCTCAACACAATGCGTCCAGACAGTCATGTTGATACTGCATAGAGCTATATAAACTCTTTTCTATCCATACAAATATCACCCACCTGTCTTCTTGCATCTAAATAGATTGTAAAAAATGCTTGTATAAGTTCAAATTGAAGTCGACAGCTCTGGGACTTTCTTGTGTCTAAAAGCTTCTTATAGAATTACATTAAATGTGTTGATCAAGAGTGGAATTGGCAGGAAAGTCCAGTTAACTATGTTATTCATACTCAAACTGTGAGTGTTGCATTTTCAACCACATATAACAATAAATAAATAAGTTAATTAATTAAGTGATAAAGTTAGTGATGCTTAAACCAACTTTGAGATGAAGTTAAATATTCTCAATTTAAGTATGGATATTTCACATTAAAGTTATCACTACAAGAGTCTCAAAGAGTTAATGTACATTATACAGGAAGAACCAAACGCCATGATTTAAAGGGGGAAAAAACCAACATGGGTAGTAATGGGTAGGGTCTTCCCGCTAGAAATGTTTGCATTGATTTAATAAGTCTCCAGGAGTCTGCTGGATGGATGCAACACTTTACTGTTTTTATGAAGCAGAAATTATCACAAAAAATGTTGATGAAGCAATAATGCAGCACTCGAGTTGGCCTACTCGAAGAATTTTTCATCTTTGCTGTACTGAAATATTTAAGTTCATTAAACAAACTGTAATATCACAAAAGGCAACCCGAGTAAAGAGAACATGCTTGTTTATCATCATAAAAAAAATATAAAAATAAAAATAAACCTGGCCAGGCTACCTAATTAAAGTCCGAAATAAAACCTGATTGAGATTATAACTTTTTTACATATGGTCAGGCTGATTTGGATAGTTTTATAGATTGTAAATTGACAGAAAACTCAATTTTGTACTTATCATCATGTTAGCATTTCATTCATCCTTCCATCTACAAGGTTAAGTTCATTCAAATCATGTACAGTGCAGATCAAATCAGTGCAGATCTTTGCACTCTACAATGTTTTTTTTTTTTTTCGTATACAGAAATTATGATATTTCTAAAACAAATGTCTTCTGACAAGCATCAATTTGTTTGTTTACAATTTATGCGACTTCTAATTATAAAGTGCCCAAGAAAGCTAATACAATATTCCTGCTCTACCTTTCCTCAATTACATTAGAGAGACGCATTTTTTGGAAGGGAACTTTTAATATTTTTGTTCACAGAAACTATTCCAGTTTCAATAAAGTACTTCAAACATGCTAAGTGTGATCACACTTTAAGTGTCCCTCCATGCCAATAACAATCAACACGAAAACTCCTGCCTCATGTTGTGGTAACTGAGCAGGTGCTAAAGTAAAACCTTTTCTTAGTTGAAACTTGTGCAAATCCCTGTAAGCCTAATTGGTCATGTCTTTATTCTTATACATATTTAATTTGTTTCTTACTGAATGAAACCACATTAATTCCACTTTGGTATCTGTTGAATACAAATCAAAGTCACCAATGTTTTGTTATTTTTAATTTGAGGCTATATCTTCAGACGTTAAACATTTGTTTTTGTTAATCAGGTGACATTTTAATTAATCTCTTAGTTGCTGTGTTATAGTTTATGTGATGAGTTTGTTTTCCCTTGAGCAAAGAGTAATTTTATTTTACTTTTTATACACCCACCAACAGATGTACATGCAAAAATGCGGTAATAATGTAATAATAATAATAAAAAAAACTACATAATTACAAATCAGTTAGGTGGTTGACATTAATTAAGTAATCAGGTATCATTGTGCAGAAAAAGACACTGACTTATGACCCCATACATATTGATTGCTGTACACCCAGAGCCCCGCGGACAGCATAATAACCAGCTAGCATTTCAAAGTTGATATTTGTTGTTGTTGTTTTATGTTTCCTTTTGTCCTCGGGTTTAGTTTTAATAGTCGGGCGAACAGAGAGAAACAGCACACTACTTTCCACTCATAAATTAGATTTGCACCTCCAGCAAACTTTCAGTAACTTGCCTCAGTTTTCATAAGTTTTCTGGTCTCCAGACGCCCCCACCCCCTTCCCTACACCCTCCACTTTTTAACTTGCATCCTCTTGGTCAGTGAAACCGGTCCCAGCTGCACTTAAACAGAAACCCGGAGCTGCGGACGTAGACACATTCACACACTCCCACTCCCACACCAGTTCCCTCCGAGGTGCATAGGGCTGGAGTAATATCCAAAGTGCAGGTGGGACCTCGCTTTTGTAGCAAAGCTAAACAAAGCAGGACGAGAGCATGAGCCGAGTAATGGAGTGATGATCACTGCAGATATAGAACAATCAAAGTGGGGAGGCCAGTGTTGGGGGGCACTCATGGACCTAGAAAACTTGTTCACTAATTGTATCTTATGACTAATTGGTAAATTAGTGAAACCTATTTCAAGGCGCCAGGCTTAGCTTTGTGGGACACCCACAGCTCATTATAGACTCATATTCTGGGCAGAGGAGGAGAAAAATAAAGGAAATTATACAATTGCTCAGGTGAGAACGGCAATTAAGAAAGTGCTTAAGAAGAGCAGGAAATGAAGCCTCATACACGCATAATTTAGTATTCTCTCTTGTGTCAGGCTTTAAATCACCACTGATCCAGGGCATGTTGTAGAGGGAATAATCGCTGAATGTGTTCTTGTCTATTTTTATTTGGATCAGTATGTATTTTGAGCAAATATATGCATACATAATTGAGACAAAAACTCTTCACGTCCCTGACAGATTTAGTTTTAAAACTAATTTCATTGTATCCTGACAAGAAATGAGAAAGAGACTTCTCAAAAAATTGTAAAACAACTTAAAAGGATTGTCACTATTGACAAATATTATTTATGTCTTTATTTACATATATTCTAAAAGGCATGTAAAATAATCTAGAGTCCTATCAATAATCAATAAAAAAATCTTTATAGGAAATACATAAAACACTTTTTGAATGCCTCCACTGGTATTTTGATGATTTATCTTCTGTGATGCGCAATAAAGAGGCCAGCCTTGTACAGTGAAAGAAATCCTTTTTAATGTAATTCACTGGAGATGTGATCATATTTTGAAAACCAGGCCAGTTAGATTTGGAGGAAAGCTAAGTTAGGCAATACATTTCAAAAGCAAAAATAATTTGCATAAAATGTGAGAACACATCTATTCAGCTAAAGCTTATGTAAACATCACTTTAAATACTTTTTCTGTTTTTATATTATGTTCTGAGAATTTCTTTGCCAGATGTTTCATCAGTGCAGTTACATATCAAAGGCAGAGAGGCTTTCAACGAATTATAAATCGTCTGTTCTGCTCATTTTATCACCTTCTTTCGAACCCATTCCACAGAAGCTACTTAACACTTATTGCTTCATTTGTTTAGCTGGCTTTGTCTGCTTCATCTCCTTAACATGTTTTTAGGGACATTCACAATATTTCCACAAGGACGCCATTGATACCACCAAAAGCCCCCTTTCACCACCCTCCCCAACCAATTTGGAGGCACTAAAACTAATATTGTCTTTAATCAGATGCAATTAGGTCTTCAAGTTAAGATCTTCTCCCAATTAAAACTCATTAGGCCCGTAATGTCGTTAGGGGAGTCTTGTGTAACCACCACTTGCATAGACAGCCCCCCTTATCAAAAACAGGACTGCAAGTCGCTCTGTGCAATATGAATGGTGTCTCACAGGAGACGATTTAGTGACAATCTGTTAGGTATCAGTTGCAAAACAAAATAGAAACAAAAAGAACCAATATGACTCCTGGAACTTGGAAGTACAAAAGAACATGTTGTAGTATTGTTTTTACTGGCATAAACAATTTATGTTATGACCTAAAAACAAAAACATATCATAACTGACCATAACTTTTTGCATCAAAAAAAAAGTTAGAGTTTATATAAACTGTAGCAAAGTGACTCAGAAAGAATTAACCCTGAGTAGCAGTAAACCCGCATCTATTTGTGGTTCAGTTTTCACAGTATCATTAGTATCATTAGTACAGAGTGGCTTTTGAAATACACTCAAACCAATCATGATGTACAAGTTACAGTATGCCCACTGTATATTTAATAAAAATGTGTTTAAGGTGCACATACTGTATATACTTCATACCAGATATTGACACAAATTTAAATTCAGAGCTTTGCATGCACAGTGTCTTGAAAAGGTTCCAATGATGATGTCATCATGTCATAAAGCTTTTTATCAAAATGATTTAAGCTGAGTGGCTTGTGCAAATAAAGAGCTATTTTAAGGGACATTTTGAAAAACTACTTTTTTGTGTGACTAAAAGGAATAATCATATAGTTCGGCCATGATACAAAGAGGATAAGTGTGGACCTCCACAAGTCTGACTCATTTTTAGAGACAATTTCTAGATGCTTCATCAGCTCAAACAATGACATGAAAAAAAAAAAAAACATGGGAATTTCCAGTCATCAAACTGCTCTAGAGGAAGAGTCCCAGAAAAGAAGGTGTTAAGTCTGTACATCAACCCAAGAATAGAAGCAAAACAACCTGTGAGATACTGGTGGAAACTGGTAACACTGTCTCCTTATCTACAGTGAAACAAGTCCTGTAACAACATTGACAGAAAGGCCACTAAACAAATGATGAAGCCATTACTCCAAGAGCAACACAATAAAACAGGCGACAGTTTGCAAATGCACTCAGTGATAAAAACCTTAAATTTTGGAAACATGTCTTGAGGTCTGACAAAAAAGAAATTGATGGGTTGTTCCCATGATGATAACTGAAAAAGGAAGAAAAGGAAAGATTGCAAGCTTCAGAACAAAATCCCAACTGTGATGTACAAGGATGCAACAGCTATATTTTCCAGACATATAGTCCCATTTTATAACACAATCAAGTAATTACCTTCATTTCTTATAAAAATGCTGTATGTATCAAAAACAACTTAAAATAAATTTTACTTCACATCATAGCCTTGTCTGGCACCTTGAAATTGGCTCGTGTCTCTTTAAGAACCTCATACCCTTTCTAACATTCCTCATTCATGACATCATCACATCAATGCTTCTCCATGCCCAAACTGTCCATGGACAGTGATGCTGTTTGCAACTGTTCTTAGGTGTGTGTAGTTTGTATGACAAGATCGGCAGACATGAAGTTCCACCAGGTGTTTGCTAACTGCTGCTGCCACTAGTCTAATGGAGCTGGGGATGCATGAGGGAGGGATGCTCTGTGGGATGGAAGCTCAGCTGGGCACTGAATCTCCAAGGTGGAGCTTCGGAGAAATAGACGGCACATTGCAGGAGCAGCAATCAATTGTGAGAAACTTTGTAAAACACCCCAAATGGCTACAGAGGGAGATTCAAGGTTTCCTCAAACATGCATTAATATAGTGAGTCAAAAAAACACTTGAACTATGTATTTGATAAGAAAATTACCTTGTAAGCTCAAAAAGTTGATTTTGCATACAACAAAAAATTTATAGGTTAAATATTTTGATTCTCCTAACTACCTTGGATTGTGCTACTACAAAAATGTTAAACAAAGCTGCAAAAAGGACAAATTTATTAAATTTGAGGATCTCCTTGTCATTGCCAATGGCAGTTCATCATTGTCTCTCAAGCCCATTGGCAACAGATTTTTCTACTGCCTTGAAACTTAGCTGCTGTACATTAAACTAATGGGGTGAAGTCACACAGGTAAGAGCCTTTAACTAGAGGGAAAATAATACCTTAGTAACAATGTCTTTTAAAGCTAACAGAGACCATTCAGTTTTTCAACAGTCATAAAGGATACTGTTGTGTCATTCATATCAACCTGACAATGACTCCATTTTAAACCTCCAGTCTCTTTGTGATAGGAAGTATTGCTATACATTGAAAAGGGATGCATCAGGATGAATTCTTCACCTATGTGGAAAGGGCACATAAAATGTCTCCATGACAGGAATCACCAGTAATTAGTATAGAGGTTAAAGCTTTCTCTTGGCTCTAATTGGCCTGTTCTGTCAATCAACAAGTGATTTCTGTTTAAAATTAAGCCAAAGGGAATGACAGTGGCAACAATGGTGGGATAATTGAAAATAATTGAGCAAATTGCAGATTTGAGAAGTTGGATTCATCAGCACTGCGGGGGCGGAATATGAGCATGTGGAAAGTGGAGAGGTGAACAGAGGAAAAAGCAGATCTTAATGATAATGAACAAAACACTCGTCTCTATTTTGCCTACACCCCTGAGAAGCTGCTTATCTGACTAATCAGCCTGTATGTGTCTCACTGTCATATGTGTGTGAGCAGATGAGCAACTTTGATCTCTATATCCCAAGATTCTGCTGTTATTCAATAGCCAGAGGGCATACATCCTGGCCATGGACTGGAAAAAACCCCTTAAGCACAGAGGATACGTACCTCTGTGATGCAATTGCTGCGGTATAAAGAAATAATAAAGTTAAATATCCAAGCATGGCACTAATCATGTGTGACCCTGAGAATCAAACTTTTCATGTACTGCATATTAATGTTATGATTGTGCAGTAAACTGGCCAGAAGAAAACTTATTTTCTTCTTATTTACATTTCATGTAAATAATTTTATTTACATGAAATTATTTACTTGAAATCCACACTGGGCTCTTCCGTATGGTGTTTAATGCTCTTTGTGGATTTTCTGAGAATACACCAGTTTTCTCTCACATGAATGTAAGGTTTAATGGTCACCTTAGAAAGCTATGGATGTTTGTAGGTTGTATGCCCATGGTATAGAAAATTGATGAATAGCCAAAGTGTGCACAGAGAAGTTGTTTATCTTTGGATGTGTAGCATTCTTAAATAATGAATCAGAGTAGTTGCTGTAGTTGCTGGTTTCTTTATTATTGATGATGTTAAAGCTGCAATGTGTAACTTTTATAAAAAAATGTTTTTTAAATAGTTGTTAAAACTAAGTCATGACAGTGTAATATGAGACAGATAAACTGTGAAAAAATCACACTCCTCCACCTCTTCCAACTGTACACATCTGCAGAAATATGGTGCTCGATCAGAAACAACCAATCAGAGCCAGCAGGAGGGCCTTATAGCTATCAATCATTCTTGTCTATAAGCTGCTCACACCCTCCCCCTTGACCTCTGCTGTACTACACCTCCTTCCCTGCAATGTGGCCTGATGTTAATGCTCGGGATAATTAGGATGGCCACTGATGACGGAGGAAAAACATTTTCCTGTAACAGTAAGTTTTTGCTGCCATTAGCACATTGAGCTAGACCTATAAGAGCAAAACATTTACACTGCTTTTTTCAAGGTTAAATGATTGAAACTTTATTTCAAAAAGAGCCACAGCACATTGAGAGGTTGGTGACACCTGTGTGTGTCTGGTTGTTGTGCACACATGAGCAGTCTTTGTGGGAATCTGGTATTGATGAAATGTTACTCACCCCTTGCTTCAAACCTAGCTATAAAAACTGAAAATGGATGTCAAAATCATCAAAATGATGAAAAATGTCATCTATTTTTAAATGTTACAACTTGACTTTGCTGTTAGTGGGCAGAAATCTCCATGTAAATTTTCAGCTACAGAGATGATCAAAGCAATGAGTCTGCAGCTTAATGCATTGTATCAGTTCTATCTGTACATTCTGACCATCATACAGGCATACTAACTCTGAGATACTTTTTCTTACTTTGTTGAATATTCTTGGGCTGCATTGCCAAAGACCACTTAGGGAAGCCACGCTGGTTATATCACGGCTGATTACTGTAGTGTAAATGTTCATATCATTCAAGATATTTGCTTTGACTAAAAATATCTTTGCCAGTCATCAATTTAGGTTCATTAATAGGATAATAGACACACACATAATGCAAGCATTCGCTTTATTTTATGCACTATGCTTATTAGAACGAAATTTTACTATGACAAGGATTAACAGCATGGTTGCGTTTGTTAGAGACAACAAGAAATGTGTGATTCAACTATTTTATTACACAATCACACATCTTGCACTGAGCTCAATCTTTACTTAACTCACAGTCACTTTAAAGTAATCGCTGTTGATATACAAATATTTTCTTCCGAGATGTCCTTCAAACTGTGAGAGAATCTATTGATTAAGTTTTTAAAAAGTCTTAAAAATGTAACACTAGAGCAGACTTAGACCAGAAAAGCCAAAAATTATCCTTTGCACTGTTGATGCCATCTGCCATGTTTTTAATGGTTCAAAAGAAAGCAAAATTGCATTGCCTCACAGCTAAATATGATCTGCATCTTCAAGCTTGTAACTTTGCATTGCTGAACTATACTTAGCAGGTAAATTATGCTAAGCAGACATGATAATTTCATTTTAGACCTTTGCACAAATCATGATTTTTTCCAATAAAACACCTCACTGTTGAATATCTTGTGTTAATAAAAAAAAAAAATCAACCTCCGTCTACTAATTTTCCTATTGTGCGTGGATTTGTGTAACTGATGGAGTAGCAATACTGACAAGCAACTGGGATTAAAAACATCCCCTCAGTTCCACATGTTTGTCATCTCTATTTCTTCCTCCTACTCTTTCAATCCTCAAGAGCTGCTTACCTTCCACATCTTACAAAAAAAAAATCTCTGCCGTGATTTACATTTCCATATGCTGCCAATGGCGCCAGGCAGAGTGGATAATTGGGTTGAAAGTGGTGACTGTGAGAGCAGAATAGAAAGGGATACAGAAAAGGCCAGCTAAAAAAAATAAATAAAACAAGCCATTACAGAATGGATCCTTTTTTTTCCCCCTTCACTCGTCATTTTGCCATGCTGCTCTTAACCACTTGTGTAGCTGAAAAGATTTACCTTGGCCTTCCATTCTCTCTCACTCTTTGCCTTCCTCCCTGAGAGCCGCTCTCCCGCCCTGCCTGTGGCTCATCCATATTCATGCTCTGTCTGCCTTTCTCTCTCTTTTTCGATCTCTCAAACATGCTCTCTCTTCCTATGTCTCACTGTGTCATCCACAGCACGGCGTTAATACACCAATTAGTACTAAGAGCAGATAATGGACTATGTCATACTGCACTACAAAAAGAGAGGAGCAGAGCAGAGAGTGAGTAAAAAAGAGAAAAGAGAGCAAGATTGAGAATGAGACTGAGAAACGAGAGAGAGGAAGAGAATGTGTATTTTTTAATGATTTTTTATGAAATGCAGTTTCTGAAAATGTTCAAACGCTGCATTTACCATGAACAGCCTGATGGAAAGAGGGTGATGAAAAGAGCACTCTTGAAATTACGGGCTGCTACTAAAGCGGAGTAGTTACACAAACACTTTGCAGAACCCAGATGCTGATATCTGTTTAGTTTTACTGGACTCCTGACCCCTTTCTTGGATTTCCAGCTATGTTAGGGCTAAAAATTTGGCACAGTTTCCATATTTTTTTCCCCACTGTATTTAATACCTACACCTGCAGGCCTTCAATTGTAAATGCAGGTCATCCACATAAAAGGGGTCTACACATAGTTCAAAGCTTTGTGAAAAAGAAATACATTTTGAGGAATTTTATTGCAAATTTTGTACGATTTAACCAAAAACCATAATTTCGGCTATAAACAGTCATAGCATTTGATCCGAAACTGATGAAATCAACATTAATATTAATATTTCTCACAAAATTGTGCGAAACAGGGCTCTGTGAAAAAGCATTGCTTTTGCTATTTGCTCCAAAAATGTGATTTGTAAATCAGCGTAAAACAAAAAGCTTCATCAGGGTGAAGATTGGAGCTAGTTACAAATACAGAAAGGCGTTACATAAATAATGGTGCTGCATAAACATGAGACCTACCTAGAAAAAAAGTGGCATTAATCAAACATGAGCCAGAACAAATTATAATAAGCCAGCTGTATGAATACATTTTCCTTTTCAGAGGAAAAAAATATTCAGACAAACAAGCCCACTACTGCTTTGTTGATCAAGTCTAGTTTATCATGCAAGACATCGATTTATAAAGAAAACAACATAGAAGACAAGGGAACACAAGGGCATTTTAACAGCACCTCAGATTTTAAAAATTATGGAAAAAGCTGACTGAATTTGCTCTCAGTGAAAACAACTCTACTCTCCAGAACAAAACAAATGCTTACTTCGAGGACAAGTCCTTTATGTATTTTGACAAGTAAATAAGTAAATACATACCTGAATCACTTTCTTAGATAAAAAAGGGATCCTAATGCAGCCAATTAGAAATAGCTGGACTCATCTTTGAGCACAGGATGGTTTTCTGGCACCCAACTCTTGGATGGGGACTGGACTCTATTCTATTCTGGAGTTACCCAGGAACAGAGACAACAGGTGAGAGTGAGGATACTCACAAACACTCACCTGAGTGCCTTGACTTTGGCGCTCTCAACCAATCACCACCTGGTAGTGATTTGGATGCGGTGGCAGGGGAGGCAAACCTGGTAAACTAGAATGGGTGGTGATGGTGAGCGTGTTCAAACATTATAATGTTTGAACACTGACTAAATACATTGAACATAGATTTGAGGGAGCCTTCTTTATATTTTGGTATTTAAAGAAAGAAAGAAAGAAAGAAAGAAAGAAAGAAAGAAAGAAAGAAAGAAAGAAAGAAAGAAAGAAAGAAAGAAAGATGTTAACTTTTTGTTTTCATTTAACTTTCAAAATAGAAGAGGTAAAACAAGAAATAAAATATTTCTTCAGTCACATTTATGTTTTTGTAAATTGCTGCAAGTATTAGTACTGTTCGTCTGTACTGTCTGTCCATGTCCACGTTTTGTAGGCCAATCAGCTCATTTGTAGTCACTGTGGTTGTTGCTAAGAGACCAGGGCATGATGAATAACTCCTCTGACTTTGCCTGACTTTAAATTTTAAATTAGTCCATATTCATTTGTAGTCCATAGGTTATTTGTAATTTAGACTGTCCATTGAATTTGTCAACAATCTATGTAAACAATACAAATATTGCACTCTATTGCCTGATTAAAAAATTTATATATATATATATACACACATATATATACATAATAGTATGTGAGACCACCACAGAGTGCAAACTACATTATTTTATATTGTACTGACATTATGAGTAAGGCAGCCATGAAGGTCAATTGGTTAAATTCGAGTGCAGTATACCAGAGTAGGCGCTGCATGACAGAGGGCTAAGTGGCACAGGCACGTGGAACCTATTCAGTAGAATGTGACATTACCCATCATAATAGAAACTGACAAAATCATTTTCAGAGTGGAGAGAAAAATCGCAACATGCACTGTGCACTGGTGCAATTATTACATGTGATATGGAAGTTAAATAATTTAATCTGGCAGCACACCTTACCATTTGTTCACCTGGAGACAAGACCCTGCCTAGATTCATCTACAGTTATTATTCCCCTAATCTAAAATAAACATTTCAAACAATTTTTTTTCAATGGATTTACTGGATTTAAAGGAGCAGAATTTTGCCCTCTTAAATACATTGAGATGCACATTCTACATGTTAAATAAGCATGTGGAGAAGTTCATTGCCTCATGTATCAGTAAAACACATTGCAAATACGGTCATCCTGTCCTAGGTTTCTTGTTATGATTTTCCTGTCAGTGAAAAGAATTAATCAAATAGAGGCCATTCAAAGTCAACAGGTTCTCATAGTTTTCAATAGCATCAACCTCAAATTAGAAAACCTTATTTTCCTATTCTTATTTATCATCATACTCTACTTTATGTGGCAGATGAACCTTCATCACTGCTAATTATGAATGTTTTCTGCTTACAGGAAAACAAAACAAAAAACCTATTTACGGTAAATATACATCAGACCAATAATAATAATAAAAAAAATCTGAATACAGAAATATGGGCTTAATTGAAAAGTCTTTAACTTCCTGGCTGTGATGCATAAAGAAGTTAATTAAGTTCTTTTATGCCTCAAACCTGACAGTTGGAATGGTTTTCTTTCATTTTCTTTATAGCCAAACAACTTAAGTTTCTTTAGACAATAAAACATTTTCTTTAATCTTTTGATAACATTGGAAATAACATTTTTTAGTAAACTGATTGCAGTGTTTAGTAACATTTTATTCATGAATGCCATCCTAAAAATGTTAGAACAAATCAAAAACAAAAAAATAAAAATAAACACCTTCAGCAGCTGGTTTTAGGCATCAATACCTCCAAAATTACACCAAATATCGTAAATTAGCACAGCAACTCACACTGCTTAGGGTTGTTACGATTCCTCAAATGATTCGAGTACATCGACTATTAAAATTCCTCGAGGGAAATTGTCTGCCTCTAAGCTTCCTTAAATTATGTTTTATTGTTTACCGTGTTCCAGTCCGGCGATTATCAATGTTACGCAACGCTCTCACTTCCGTCTAAGAGTTCTTAACGAATGCTAAGTGCTACCAACATAACATGTCCAATTTTAAATTTTGGTACGTCTGTTTCTCTGGTTCGGAGCAAACGGCGGCGAAGTGCGTGGCGGGTGTATTCATACAGGTGAAGTGGATAGACTTAACACTGCTGTATTCTTATGGTAAGTGTAGCTTTATGAAGGAAATGGAAAATACACTTTATACCTTTCCGGTCACAACAAATGGGTGACGGAGCGCAACGTGGCGGTACATAGCTGTCATAAGTGCTTATTTGTGTGACGAAAGTGCTGCTAGCATGGGCATAATAGGTATAGATGGCAGGATAAAATCAGAGTTAATCTATTAAATTGAAGACTAATACATAAACATAAAAGCTGTAGTATAGACATCCTTTTAGAAATGTCTTTGTGAGGCTGCTGCTTTATTATTAGATTGATTATCAGATTTTTGTATATTTTTTGTCCCGGTTAACTTAAAAAGTAAGATTAATTTTCTAAGCTACACAAATATGCAAATTTTCTCCGACGTTGATATCCAATATTAATACTGCTGTTATGTCAGCATTTACCAATATTTTACTTTATCATGTTTTTTATTCTTCTACTTTATTAATCGTTGGAATAATTGATAGATTACTCGAAATAATCGTTTACAGCCCTAATTGCCATGACGCCATCATCTTGACTTTCCCGATTTTTTAAAAAAAGACATACAAAACTTTAATCTTTAAAGATTACTCTAGAATATTATTAATAATATATATATATTTTAAATACACTTTTTATTTTTGTTATTGACTTACCTCCAGTGCAAGAAATTCCAACACAGCCCAACATTGTTGCAGTGTTTCATTCCATGACTGGCTGTATCCATGGAGTGGCTGATTCATGCCCCAGTGAAGAGTTTTGACTACCCAAACTGTTATATTTTTTGCTTTAACCCACGAGCAGCATGTCGACTGCCTGAAGCGCTAACTGATGACGCTCCTTAGCTCAGTGTAATAATCTATCTTGAGTTTTCAGCCTCCTCACTTAGGTAAAATTATATATATATATATATATAAAAAGTCCACCTGTGACAGCAACCAAGTGCTCACTACTTAAGTCTGAAATATTTTCTTGCGAACTTACAGTAGCACTGCTGTTGTGCTGGAAACTCTGTTAAAATGTATTGAAATTCTATATGCATAGGAGTTAAGATGAACTGTTGCTGAATGGCTTCAATTAACCGACTGCCAAATTATTGGTTTTCTAGGTAATCAATGCACAAAGCCTGCATACCAATAATTCTCGGAATTTAGAAATGAATCATGTTGCTGCCTGTCATGCACTCATTTACTGAGGATTCTATTGTCTTCACATTGGAATGAATGAGTTTCAGCTCTTGCACAAGTCATCTCAGTCATACCCCGATTTATGCCACATGCAGTTCATTCTGGATTATCACATTACTGAATTTAAAGTAATTTAGCAGGGCACTCAACAGTGGCTATTTTAATTAGCTCTCAAGGTTCCTGATCCATATCTTAAAAAATCGAAACAAAACAACAAAACACCTGACAAAACCCCCAGGAAAAAAATAAATAAAATAAAATAAAAAAAATAAAACAACAAAGAAAAACTCGACAGCTATAAAAAGATCCCAAGCAGTGCCAAGACAGCGGTTTATCTGTACGTGAGCAAGCAATGGGGGCTCAGCTGCATCACCTCAGACTCGGTAGTAGAAACTTATTTGAAAAAAAAAAAAAAAAATTGGCTACCAACAGTACTATGACGAAGGCACTAGAGTGCAATAGGCCTCATAAACCTGCTGAGGTTGAACATACCATGTGGATGGTCCTGATGAGAGTGTGCGCTGCCTGCTGACAAAAGAGGGGAAAGAGACGAATGATGAGCTCTGTGCGTCAGGACGCACAAGGCAGCCGCATATGGCCTATGTACCCTGATTTAAACGGGTGATCTCGAAGGGGGAAGAGTGGACAGTTTGGGAAAAAGCAAGAAGAGGTGCGCATCAGACCTTCACAAGTCTGACCTCCGCTCGCTTGCAGGCGTTTTTTGCGAGGGTGGCACATTTGCTCATACCTTGTAGCAGTGGCGGACGGACTGCACGACACTTCTGTTCAGTTAATGTTCCTCCGTAGTGTCACGTTTCGGGCACTGCCAGTGTCGTAGTCGCTCGCGGGTCGTCATTGCTACTACCAGGACGATGGTGTCGTCGTTATTTATTTTGATGCCCAGACGGGCGCATTTTCGTGACAGTTGCTTCTGTCCTTAAGGATTTTCCTTTACGGTTCTCATATTTTTGGTTTGTTTTCCCCCCCCTTCACTTTGTCCTTATATATCCCGGTTTGCCTTTAAGATAGCAGCCTATTAATATTTAATTCTTATGCATCCGCATGAAGACGGCACCAGAAAGGAGAAAACGAGCGATAACCGAGCGGGGGAAAGGGAGAAGGAGGCAGCTGTGGAGACAAACCAGAATGAATGAGACACTCTGAGCAGCCAAGAAGACGGAGATTGGAGAAATCGAGGTAAGACCGAACGGCAGTTTTTTTTATTTTTTATTTCCTGTACAATGTTATACCAACGCGGCAATTTTATGAACTGTGGACTAACCGGAGGTCCCCGATCAGCGCCTGTGAGGTCTTCCACCTTAATTATTTATTTATTTTTTTACGGTTTGACAGTTATCGACTTTATGTTTATTGATGTATCCGTTCCATGTTTAAAATGCGTGTTGGGTTTTGGAAATAAGCTGAATCTTGAAGTGGGAATCTTGCTGTGGGCTCAACGCACTAAAACACATTCTGGTGAATTTACTTTATTTGCGATTTAAAAGGGCAGTTTGTCCTGTAAAAGCTGCATTGTGACCGAAACACAGAGGCGGGTGGATAATAGCGCTCAGTAAAAGTGATAAACTGCTTATTTGTTATCTGTAAGCTACTACCTAAAAATGAGATATCACTGAATGTTGCTCAGTTTGAAACGCATGCAGTTGTGTTTTAACCCTCTCCATTTATTTTCATGAGGAACAAAATTAAGCATCTCATTGAGCATTAGGGGAATAAACGCATCAGAGCTAAGTGTGAACTGCTCTGTTCAATCCCACTCCAATAATCCAGAATGTCTTCAAATCATTATCCACTGACTCCCTTTAGATTTTAGTATTTGAAGACTAGGGTCTTCCAAATTAAAATCCAGATTAAAGAATGTGTGTAACGACGGCTCATGCCTGGGCACATTATAATATCTAATTTTTTATCCAATCCGACCCCATAATGTTTTGGATTCATGTCATGAAAACTGAGGCGGTATTATAATATTACTTTCTGAACTAATTCCCAATTTAATATTAAAGCATGTAATAAAACACATCGACAACATATATAGTAGTGATGATGAAATTAAACATTTGTTTTTTTTGTGCCATCATGATAAAATTGAACTTGAGGACTCATACTCGACAGACCCCAAAAGCAGTTATTTTCAGCCTATAAGCCTTTTCCTCATTTCACTGGGGTGCATTGTGTTTGTCCTGCCAATTTCTGGGAAAAATTGGCAAGTCCACTATTCTGAAGGGGCTGAATGAAATTCAAATTCTTCAGGTGGTAAAACAGCAATATTGCAACTGTCTGATTGCGTTATCTGGACATTCAAGAAGGCAGGCTTGGAATTGGTTTACTGCCAAACACACTCCCCAGGAAGACAGAAGGATTTATTTCCCCCTTGTCTGTGTGTCACATACCCATCAGAAAAATTATTCTCGGTTTTCTGTTACTGAATAATATTCATACATTAGCATGTCATTAATGGTCATCACAGACTTTATAGGTCAATAAAAATAAGTTTATGTCTTTAGATGATTGTTTTTATAACCTCTGTTGTTTTGCTGCTTGGATTTGATAGATAACCATATTAAAAGGAAATAGTCACACACACACGCACACAAAAAAAACATTACTCCGATTTTCATAGTATTCAGGTCTAAGTGCACTAGCTCACTGTATATGTTAACTCATATACTTTGTATATATCTATGTGTGTGTACATGCACTGTATATGTGCACGGCACGGACAAATAATCAATTTAAATCTTTACACAAATATGAATAATATTGCTTTTTTATATTAATAAAAATATGAATATCTTGTCTTTGCATTTTTGTTACTTACAATTTAATGCAATATTTATGTACCCCCTACAGCTCTTTCTCAAGGCAGACTAAATTAATATGTTAATACAATTTATGCAGAAAAACCCAGAACTGATGCAAGTTTTAGAAAATAACTGGATGTTCCACACGCTTTCAGAAACTACATAAATTGCATCAATATTTATTTAAAATGACAGGATTCTTTTGTATTAGGAAAAGAATACGACTACAGCTTTTGGTGTCATTTTAATTCTGCAAAAGTTTTTTTGTACCACAGATATAGAGACATATACTGAATATTACAAGCCCCGAAAATATTGAATTGCGTAGAATAAATATCTTTAATATGTAAATAGCTGATGCTCTTTTGTAACATCATATTTGCTGCAGAGTTTGGGTTTGTACTTTTTGGTTATTGGAATTAAGCTTTTCTAACTTTGGACTATATTTTTAAATTCAAAGTTATATTAATTATATTTGTTTATTCTTCCTTTAATCAAGCAATTGCACTATAGTTAATACTCCTTCTGCGAAAGATCTGAAAAAAGAGATGGAAACCAAATATCTCATAATACTAATTTGAAAAAAATGCTGTTTGGTGATTCCAATCAAATAATAAATGCAGTTTTTAGGTGAGAATGAACAAATAATGTAAATCAAATAATCTTAATCTAAACAGAAATATTTTGATACATTTTTAAGTGTACAGTGGTGTAAATGTGGTAACATGTAAGTAATTGAAGTATTTTCTACATAATTATCAGTGTATTTCAAATTACTCCCAGCCTTTAACGTTTGAATGCTAACGTGACCTCAAATGCTCCTTCGAATGCCACTACAGACTTCATGTAAAAATTTGTGTTCCAGGACTGAGCAGAGGGTTTATAAAGCCAACTGCAATTTTTTTATTTAAAAAGTCCTAAGATCAGTGGTGCCTTTTGATGATGAAAGGTTTCCTGCCAGATTTAAAATCCGATTAAAACTACCAGTCCTGCATGCCAATTTGCCAAACCTGATCTGTTTAAGGTACCGTGCCAATGGTCTACAGAGATTTGTTGTTACCAATGCGTATTTGTAACTGTAATAAATAGACAACAAACCTTTGCCAGATTGAATTGTACACAGATGTGGATTTTTGACCTTTCTTCAAAATCTAATTTCCCTTCAGCACAGAAAATCCCTCAAAATGTCTTTGATAGTATCATTGCAGTTTGTGATTACCGAGCTCGCTTCAGCCTATTTCATCTCATTTGGGTGGAGTTATGCAGTGAAAAATGTGGTGGTGGTTGGATGCATGGCTATATTTGTAGTGTCCCATGAGGTAGTGTGCTTCTGCGTATCTCTTGTGCACGGGCAAAGAGAGGTCTTTTGTGCTCTTTTTTTCTAATGTTGAAATGCTCTGTCTCTGTCGGACCTTTTCCCTTTGACCAACCCAGCAGCTTTTTTTTGTTCCTCATCGCTGTTCTCTACTCTCCCTGTTCAGAGGAAGCACTTCTTACCTGGCGGTGGCAGTTCTGGAGTTGTCACTCGCCTGATAAGACTTGTCCTTACAGAAAAGCCATTACAATTCTAATGACAGTTATTGTGATTCACTATTTTACCACTGCCAACCAAACACACTGGAAATGGTTTTCAACGGTCACTGCTGGACTCATTATTGTAATCAAAAATACTCAATTATGCCTGTAAGGGCTATTTGTCATGTTTTGGCTGTTTTCACCCTAAATTCTAGATTAGATGTTGGTTGCAAAACATGTAGTAATAAGAGAGTGCAACGAATAAAACAGAAAAGGATTAAGACTGGGAAGTACATTAGCAGAAAGGAAGCGTAATTTGATGGTTAATGGACTAAGAGTCCCTTTTCTGTGGCAATGAGGTGGAAAAGCAAGAGGCAAAGTGTGTCTATTTTGAAGCCCACTGCGTTTGTGTTGCGGATTTCTCTATGAATCTGACCATGCACTCATGCAGCAGCATGTAACTTCAGCCCTACCAGCTCTGTGGTCTCTGTTACTCTTGGAGAAAGTCTGAAGGTGTGGGTTTTGAAAAGCCCATCTTACAGGAACCCTACCACACACTAATTCAATTCAATGCTGCCAACCTTGAGCGTGTGTAGGCGCCGGGATGGCGAAAAACGAACAGGGGCAACGAGAGCACATGCACGGGAAGAAATCGATGAGGACTCTTTTTCATAAATGGAGTGGGTGTTAAATTAGCTGGATTGGCCCATGTAGCAACACACTGGATTGAGTGCCGGGTGTATTTTGGTTGTGTCTATTGACTGAGAGACAGCTTGGTGTACAGCAGAGAAAAGACGTACTGATGCTCAATCAATGTGTCCAATCAGCCTCAACACTGTTTCATTCACTTTTGCAGTTTTTGTTTGTTTTTTTTAGATTGGAAGGAGATACTGAGTCAGAAGGTGTATAGCTGCAGTTTTAACAACCGATTTATAGAAGTCTGTTTTTCTCAATTCCCAGTCTCTATTTTATAGATACTGTAGAGAAAATCAAGAGAAGAAACACCAGACCATTCAGCTATCAGGGCGACTCAAATAGTTAGCTCTATTAACATTTTTGGGTTACTAAATTAAACTAAACTCTGAGAGCGTCACCCATCCGTTTTGGTAAATTGTTTCATATTTTAAATTACAGATGGCAAGCTCTGAGCAGCACCTCTGTTCAGGAGTAGACTACACGGTTGATAACAGAGCTTATATCACAACTAATTAACCATGTAGAAACAGCTGACTTTTGTTGTGTTACTTTGTAACTAGCAGATTGACAAAAAAATATGTTATGATTTGCAATAAGCACTAAAAAACTACAGGTAAATTTAGATAGTGTTTGTTTTATATTTTTGCTTAAATCCCTGTATCAACTTCAGCACAATAAATTAGCAGATAAATGGATAACATTAATATTCTGATTAATATTAATCATCATTATGCTACATTATCTTGGTGGTTGTTGTAATAAGTATTGCATATGTCTTTAAATAAAAGAAATTAGATCACATTGTACATTTTAGTATAACATTTTTGCAACTGTGAGGCTGTGAAACCACAGTAAACTGTACTTCACATCTCATTGATTACTGTTGTGGTGTATACCACCTTAATAGTCTTGACTTCATTTATGTTTATATCCATTAGACGACTTTCACAATGTACTTCATTATATAGCCTTGGCAAAGTTTCCAGATAATGCCTGGTTCACAGTGCAAGATTTTTATGCTGACAATCTTAAAGTGTAGCTAACCCACTTGTGAAAGTATAACCTTGCAACCCAGAAAAATTAAAAAAATTTATACCAAAGTGGGCGATGTCACACAGAGGAGCAAGGCCAAGAGTGGGGATGAATGAAAGGGGTTGTGATCAGGACAAGGAAATGCATCGTTGCCAACTTAACGACTTTGTTGCTCTATTTATCTGCTTTTTAGACCCCACTAGTGATTTTTCCCCCCCAAAACTAGACAATTCTAGCAACTTTTTTTGGTGTTATTGGAGCCTTTCATGGTGACAACATGTGAAAGCCCTGATCGCTCTACAGCAACTGAAGCGAGAAGTGAGTGTTGCAGAGAGCCGCCTCCTGCTTCCCAAGCACTGCAGCCAGTCTCACATAGTCGTCTTGTTGCAAACTGCCAGAAGTCAGAGTAGAGAGCAGAGGAGACCCATTCCACTCCATGTTCACACTGCAAATGAATCACATGTGCAAAGCTTAGAAACGCTAATGATCAATGCTCACTGTTTTTAATCAATTCTCGTTTGACTTGCCACAGAGGCGTGTCTGAGTGACATGGTTGTGTACTCGAATGCAGTACCACCAATCTGTACCAATACAACCAATAGAAAAGTTCCACTTCAGTAGCCCCCCTACCAGACTAAGCATTGTTTGTTTATTTTAATGAGGGTTTTTTTATACTCCAGTAAAAAAGGACAATAAAGACAGTGTAAGCTAGGTTTATAGTTGACGCATTGAAATGGGCGTAAAGGGGTGCTTACCAATTGCGCTGTGCCTTCACCTCCCTGTTGGCCGCTATTATTCCTAAATTATGATGCCTGGTCATGCACCTTTGAATTTTTGTAACTCATTTTTTAATGCAAAATCACAGTGGGCTGACTGCCGTAGCGCCTCTACCACTGGGCTTTGCAGGTTTTTTGGTGAAACCCAGTATTGTCTTTTCTCTGTCTATAATAGTCTACTATCGCCATGGCTTCTTCCTTGTCCCCCTCATGTTAGATCTTGAGAGGCTTTGAGAGATTTATCACCTGATATCTGAATGTTTCTGTGTGGTGTGTTGTCTTTGTCATGTGAGTGTACACCACATACCAAAGAACCTAAACTGTTATATCTATTAATTTTTATTGTCATGTGTGGGGTGTCTCATGCTTTGAAAATCAACTGACAATTTTAAAATCTATCCATGTAAATCAGACAATGTTAGCTTATCTCTCTATTGGTGCTGTTTTATTGTGCCTCATTGATAGGCAATTGTGATAGTAATTTCCTATAACAAACAATAGAATATTGGGTCAGAAGATATCTCCTGGTTAATCTGGATGCTGGATTTTGAAGCTTCTACATCTTTTGCATGTAGCCTCTCTTATTGGGCTTCCTGGTATAGTGAAATTCCATTATTCTCTGTGCGACATCTGAGCCAATATATATCGTATATATGCTTGTGTGTAAAAAGTGTATACTTTCTTTCACAAGTTTGCCTAGTTTGAACTTGTGAAGACAAGGTCAGGAGGTGGAAAATGGCCGTTTCACACTAAGGAAAAGATGAAGAGAACCATGAGGAAGCTAAATCCTGAACCTTAGCTAATTGGAGCTGCTTTCTGCATCCAGCCTGTCCATCTGAAAAAGGAGGAGCACAGAGATGAAAGGAAGCAGGGATCAATTGACCTAATTGCCTGTCCAATCAATCCTTATGTTTTTCTGATAGCTTGATAGAGTAGTTAGAGCGGAGTGGCACATGAGCTCCTCTAATTGGCTCGCTCCAAAATGGACAGAGCAGGAGTCTGAGCAGTAATGGCACAAGGAGTCGTCACTCCTCCTTACACCTGGTGCTCTCATTCTACCAGTGTCAATACTGACACCTTTATCCTCATTATCCTCAGCTTAGTGCCATGTGCAGGCCCTTCATCAGTTTCTGCAGGACTTCAGTTTTCCTTTATTGCACCTCCATTCGCAATGTTTTTCTCTTTCTCTCGCAACTCGGCCTGCTGAATTACTCAATCACTTTGTGTCTATCAACACAGCTGGTCAGGCATTAGAATTAGCAAATACATGTCTATAAACAGCAATGTTAACCTGAGACTCACCTGACTCATTCCACTGAGGATGGCTCCAGTGGGTTCGTATTTGTGTCAGCAGCTCACTCCTTAGAGTATTTGGTGTTGGACTGGTGTGCGTGTGTTTGTGTGTGTGTGTCTTTTGTTCCATGCTGCGAGTTGCAAGAAGAGGTGTGGGACCCAAAGAAGACGCTTGTTTTCTTGTTTTCCAAGATGAGTTAGAAGGAAGCAGGCTGAGAAAAAACAAAACAAAACAACAAAAAAAAAACCTAAGGTAGTGAAGGAGTAGAGAGATGTGAAATAAGACATATGTATTCATAAACAGCTGCAAAAACTCCCAGAGCATTATACATAGACCTGGAAAATGCCAGATTAAAGAGAGAGTGGGAATTGCACTAATATGGAAGGAGTCTATAAACACATAGAGCAATGAACTTTGAAGGAGGGAAAGAGGGAGCACATCCGGGTTGGATTAATTAAGGATTATAATTATGCTGGGACTTTGCACATCTCACCTGAGACTACCCAACGGTGCACTTCTCCAATCCTGATGCCCTCTGCTCCTCTGCACATATGGACACAGGCCACAGGAAAATACTGCTTACACGTGCTATATCATAAAATCATCTCTCTGACACTATTTAAATAAGTAAATGAGTGTTAAGGCATACTAACCTTCTGCTGGTGGTAATTCAATCAGTGTTAGTTATTGCACTAATGCAGCAAATTCGGCAAATAAACCTCTGTTCTGCATGGTACACAGTACAGCCAGCTCTTTCTTGAGAAGGGAAAATAATTGTTTTATCAAATTAACTTAGCATGGTGATGAAAACTGGTGTTAAAAAGCAGTTTTTCAATTTGCCATTTATGTTGGTGTTACACAGCTCAGAATGAGATGAAATAAAGCAAAAAATTATTGTAAACTGTTTTTGCTTAGAGCTTGAAGCATAGTAACCGATAAAACCTCAACTCTTATCATTAGCTTGTCATACAATTTTGAATTGCTTTTATTATTCTTATTTATTTGGTTTGTAGCAGATTCCAATCAGTAGATTTCTAATGATTTTTACAGTAAGGCATGGGTTGCAAATCTAAGAAAATTAAGAACCAGTAAGATATGTATGTGAAGCTGGAGAGATATTGAAACAAATTTTCTTACCAATCCAAAAATTGGTGCATGATGTGATAAAGTACATTATGATTGAAAACATCAGTCAAAAACCAATTGTAACAGGATTGTAGGCATATTTGTTCAGCAAATTAAATTTAATTGCCCAGTTAAAATTTTGCTGGGCAAATCTTCTGTTTAGTCAATATTGAATAGACATAAACCAAACCACTAAAGTCATTTGTTATGGTAAGTTGTGACCTTGGTCACCTTACAGCACTAACCAATTCAAAAAGACACAAAATAACAACACAAACTGCATACACACATTCTTTGCTGCCACTGAGACATTTAGTGAGCAGAATGGGAGAGGATTTAATTGAGTCTTTGATCATTATAGAATTACCATGTGGCTTCTTGGCACCCTGGTTATTGTTTCATGGATTAATCATTTTCATTCAGCAAATTGTGGAATTCACACAGCAAATCAGTGGGCTGCCTGCTTGACATAGATATGCAGTTGGAGCAAGGGAATTTTAATGTGTTCTTGCCCTCCAATTGGCTGCAGTCATCCATGCAACTTGATTTATTTGACAGATAGGTTTTATTGATTTAGTGAATTAATGTGGTGCCAGTTTAATCAGTGTGCTATGGAACTGTGTGGAATTTGACATCTATGTGAACTCAAATGAATTGAGTGTAAAATATCGATCTGCTTATCTACAGTATTTATTCAGCTGTTTGTCTTAGAGCTGATTAATTCAGTGTGTGCTAAAAATGTTGTGCTCATGGTTATGGGACTGTGCAGGTGTTTTCTTTGTGTATCTTATGCTTCCTGTGTGTTGCCATAACTGGTTGTGCATCTGTTATTTTCCAGTGCTGTCATCCAGTTGTTGGAATGGCAGTAATTAGAATTTATGCCTCTTCTTTTTCATGTAAAAGCGTACTGCTACTGCATGCTATAAAATGAAATATAACATGCAACCTCAGCACATGAATGTTCAACATTAATGCACTTGTAAATGTGCTCTCACATACCAACAAACATGAACTGCAAGGGTATCATCCTAATGTATGGGGACGTTTTTCATGTGTTTTTTTTGTAGCAGTTGCATGGGATGTAATGGGTTGTTGTGTGTTGCTGGGTCAGGATAAAGCGCCATCAAGGTGATATTGTGAAAGTCAATATAAAATGATATGTTTTCTAATTAGGACTGAGATGACTCCTGCAATAGAAGAACCTTTTGTTTCAATGAATAAAATGTCATGCATTTCTTTTTCTCCATCTTTAAATAAGGACTTCACAAGTGCTTATTACACAGAATCACATCTTGTTAACAAAATGTATTATTATATTATATTATATTATATTATATTATATTATATTATATTATATTATATTATATTATATTATATTATATTATATTTGTTGAATACCCAAATGTGGTGTTTTCATGAAGACGTATGAGTAACAAAAAGAGTTTGCGTTTTTCTTTATTGTGTTACACAGTTTATCAAGATTAGGTCGTCTCATATTTTAACATTGGTCAGAGACCTGAGGCAAGAAATAAAGAAGTATATATATATTTTTAAATCGCAAAATAATTAAACAGTGCCCTACTAAGATTGAAAGCAACAGGATTATAAGGTTTACATTTTTATGCTTGTTACAACTGAATTAGTAATTATAAGTCTTATTCAACAAATATCTTTGATGGAGTTCATACTTAAAATGTCAAATAAAACGTACAGTTTCTTGAATACACTCAATATTGCAATGTTTAGTAATTAAACAGAAAATAAATCCCATTTCACACTGAATTCATTCTATAATTTGTAAATTAGATTCAACATACTATCATAACTCTTTAGATCAGTGTAGACAGATGCATTCTAAATGCTGCTGACAGCTTTTATGGGGTATTTTATGAGAGGCTTTTAAAAACTGGCTCCTAAAATTAAATAACAGCATTCAAACCACACAAAAAAGAGCATCAATTGAATCCATTTCCATCAGAGGCTTTGCTAATAGTAGTAATTTTCTGACTATCAGTATAATGAGGCAAGACTGAATTTATTGCATCTGTTCTGTCAATATCTTCATTGTTCTTTTATTTTTGTTGTCGGAAGTCAAAAATAGACAGTCAGTCAGAAATAACACTGTTTCTGTGTACACTGGCATGAAGTTTCAGAATGATTTTCTTAAAATTGTTTATGTTTTTATTTTTTTTTCAACGGTAGTGGAAATTAAGATAGACATGCGAAAACACATTTGCTGTAGGCAACAGCATATAGGCTTTCAAGTCTCAGCTTGAAATGGTATAGCCTTTTATATGGCTTTGTTTTCACCATCACAGCAAAACTGATGCAAGCTCTGTGCATTTTTATACTATCTATTGCAAGCCATAATCTTGCAATTGCCTTTGGGTAGTAGCTTGCCCAAAGCATGTTATTATGACTATTTAAACAGTTTTTCAGATGTATTTCTTACGGGAATCTCTCTACCTCCTGGCGACTCATTGGATGGATCGGTTGGTCAGAGACTATTATCACTTCATTAGGGTGTTTGGCCTAACCAGGATTTATAAGCCAGGAAGTCCTGACAAAAGGTATTCAGCTAAAAAAGAAGCTCATTCGTGTTCTATTTTAATGGGATATATTTTCATTTTTACAACTTTTATTCTTCAACCATGTTTGACAACTGCTACTGCAGCCAAAAGTTGCAGAAGAGAAACGACCTTTCTAGGAATGTCAAACTCAGGCATTTACACATAGAACAAAGTGTTACTTTTTACTACTTTTGCTACAAAAGCAGCAAAGTCTCTAACTTGAATTTTAGTTCATAAAGAAAATGTTTGCATAATAATAGTGAGAAGAGAGAACTTAAATATTCTGACCTTCAGACACAAGGAAAAACAATCAATGGTGCTACATCCACTTATTGGTTAAAAGATAATGTTGTTGCCTTGTAAACTTTTTTTTTTCTAAAGCAACCCCTTGCATTACTTGGAGATCTAGTTGTTGACTATTCGAGCTGTTGGTTGTAGCTATGACATAAACCGTATTGTGTTCTCATCCCTCAGCATTGGATTGTTATTTATAAGTTACACCAATATACCTCAAAGACAAGATTATATTATAATCTTTATTTCTCAAAAGACCAATTATTTCTAATACAGTAAAATTGTGAATTTGTTCACATCACACTCTTTTCTATTCTTTTTCCTTAGTCCTTAAAACCACTTGCTCTGGTCTCAGACTATTTGTTGACTAGTCTAAATTATATCTCAGATCACATACAGGCCTGTTTGCTAACCTACCTTTGCAGTTTATGGAGTGATGTGTCTATGTACTTACTGGTTCCTCTAATATGTGCCTGTTTACACTCCTTGCCCCTAGATCTTGCACTTACAAGCATCTGGGCGGACTTTCCATCCTTTGCAAGTGTACCTACATTTGCCCTACATTCACCTTCTCCCCACTCATGTGCCCACCCTTGCTCACCTTTTGATGCAAGCAGATATGGATGGAAATACAAATGACCCCAGATGAACCCAGATATTGAGCTGTTTTAAAGCCAGAGGCTTTAAACAATATCCCTTCACTGCTCCAACATAGCTGAAAAAGGATGGGCCAGAGTTTCTCACAACATCAGGGTTTTATATGGGATTTATGACCCTCGTCCCTCGCAGCAATCTTTTCCTCCACTGGCTGTTTTCCCACTGGGTAGAATTAGCAAGTGAAGAAAAGAAACAAATTACAAGGAAACAAATGAAACATCTAATAAGCATATATTGATATGGAGAAAGAGCTTTCAGCAGGATACAGCCTGAGTGAGGAAGTAAGGAGGAAGAGCACTGTGTAATCCTAACACTTACTCTCTCTCTACGTTTTCATTTACCTCTAATTTCTCTTCTGTCCGGCTGTCCTGTCCACCCTCTGTGAATAGTCCATGAGGCTCTCTGAGGAGATCAGCTCAAAGGATGGGCAGTGTGAGACAGATGGGCAGATGATGAATCTGACGTGATAGACAACAGGGTGATGGATGGCCGGCTGGCTGATAGGGGATTAATGCAGTGCTGAGGCTGCTGCTGTACAGAGGATGGCTTAGCGATAGATAGATAAAACTGACGAGCAGATAAACAAGAGAGCACTAATCCACGCCCCCTTGATGGACAGAAAATCAAAGTGGGGGAAAAGAGCCACAGAGGGAGAGATGAACGTTTTTACTGTCATTGCTGGGTGTAGATCTTTCATGGAGAATGTAAGTGGACGGAAGGTGGGATGAGGAAGAGTACTGAGAAAAACTGGAGTAGCGCTGTGATTTTAGGCATGGGTCATTGATAGTGTGGGTCTGCTCAGACCATTTTTGTGCTGTCTGTCTGCACTTATTGGGAGACTAGGTTTTGGTTGATGTGACATACCTTGAGGGTGACAGTTTAGGATGGCAATGAGCTTTTATTTTCAAATGATGCTGAACAGTTTAACTGGAAAAGAGAGATTAGGCATAGCAGCAAATTGGCCATGGTAGGATGTGATAGGATAAAGGGAAAGTGGAGAGTGGGCTGGTTGGAAAAAGTTGATAAGAATGGTTGCTGATTCCATCAGCACAACAGCTTAACCTTCTCTGTAACGTGCCAAAATAACGGGTTCAGGCCTTTCCATTTTAACAGTTCAGCTAAATTGTCGGATAAAATTACCTGTTGTGTTGAGGGGACAACAACAAATATACACACACAAAAAACATGATGGAATGAAGTATTGGCCAAGTGGGAGATCCTCTCGAAATGGGGAGCAAGCAGCCCTTCCTTGCGTTATTATTAAGCGCTAAGCTTTGTCTCTGTTCGCCGTTTCAGAGGACCCCAGGGGTTCTGGCATCGATCCGCTGTGCTTAGAATGCACTCCAGTGTCACCTATTTAAACACTGAGAGCTAGTAGCCAACAGAAATGAGCTTTTATTTATCAAACCTCTGATTTTGGCTGCATGGATGACAACCTGATTAGCACTTAAAGGAGCTCTTAAATCTTATGTTGGATTGGAAGCAATCTATACAGAAGGGGAGGCAGCAATCTTGGCCAGAGAAAATTGTGGAGGGTGAACAGAGAGGTGAGGGACAGTGTCAATAGAGGGTTAATTAGAGGGTGGTACAAACTGGATGAAAAGTGTTTGGCAGAGACAAGCAAAAGAGAAAAAGACAGTGAAAGATAGTGTGTAACAGAGACCAGAGGGCAAGAAGCAAAATAAACTAGAGGATGTTACTGAGGAGGGGTGGCATTGATCAAATAGTAGGATACGAGTGTGAGTAGATGGGTCACAGAAAAGATGTTAGATTAATGTATTATGTGAACAACTAAAAGCCAGAGTAAATGAACAAATTGCTAAGCAAACCAGGAGTTGATTTCTATGTAGTTGTGTCTGCTAATGCAGATTGTGCAGGGATTGTATACTTACGAGTGTCACGGTAAATGAATGAGTGAGGCATGATGGAAGAAACTAAGTGAGTGAGTAATAGGGGTCAGTGATGGGTGTGTTGACAGAAAGTGTCAGCGTTACCCATGCTGACCTGTGAATACAGGCTGCATGCACAAGTGGTTAAATCTGAGTGCTTGCTTGGACGTGAACTGACACTAAAATTGGATGTGAATATCGAGTTGAATGTGAAATGAATGTAAATAAGAAAAGTAGGTGGATGGTGTTTTGCATATTTATCTCTATGTGTCATTTTGTTGTCTTCTGTACATCATTTTAAATGAGTCTTGGAGATGGTTTTTTTCTAGCCTCTTTGGCATGTAAGTGCTTCTACATTTAAACACCTCATTTCATCATCTGTGCAATTATACACAAGGAATTTTGCCTTGAGATGAAACATTTTCTATGCTTGCTTTCTGTACATAGCCAAGTATCTAGATTGAAGATACCTATTATTCCAATGGTGATAAGTAATGAACTGTATATTTTCACATCATTTTAGCTTAGTGGCGAGTTCACTTTAAACATCAATGAGTGTTTATAGAAATTATTTCTTTGTCTGTGTGCAACTGGCAGTGTGAATATGTCAGAACCTTAGGGATGAGGTTGCTTTGTCTGGTACAGTTTGTTCTATGCTAACCCTGACTCACCCCCCTGTGTAGCATTAGTAGCAAAACAATACCTCCCATGAAATGTCAGAAGAATTTGCATGCCATAAATGCACAAACACAGTTTAGTGTCATCTCTTTTCTAAGGGTCTTTCACTTTTTGCTGCTCGCTTGCCTCTCTCACCTTGCTGTCGCTTTGTCTCTTGCCCTCCTTACCGTCCTAGACTTCAGCGTTCTTGTTTGACCCTGTTGTAGTCTCCTTCAGGGCCTGTCTCTTGGTGATCAAGCTCCATTATTTATGCTGTATCGTGTTTCACCATCAATTCCCGCAATGGAGCAGATGAGACAGATTTCCTTGACTGTTACAACAGCACAGAGATTCAGTCGAGGTTGGAAATGGAATTAGCCTTAAATAGAATTTAATTTTCACCGTTGTTGCCTGTCTGCCTCCCAGACGGCATGGCTGGCTTGGGTAGAGCTTCTATCATTGTGTGTTTGGTGAATGTGTGTTTTGTGTGTGCATGAGAAAGCGAGAGAGAGGTATCACTATTGTTCTATGCAATGGTCATCGCAGAATGTGACATGCATGTGAAACTACAATACTTATTCCTAAAGCTTTTTTTTCAGATGCTTGGTCTCCAGTTCTGGTTAGATTTATTAAAGAAAGTCTTACACTGACAACCTGAAGTTCCAGCAAGGCTGCAAGACATCAATACCTCAGTCTATTATACAACAAGAGATGGAGACTTTTTTTTGATTGATGGAAAAGTAAGTGGGGCGTTCTCTGTGAAGTAGAGGACATTTTTGAGTCCTCTGAGTTAATAATAAATAACAAAGAAAATCCTTCTTGGGTCAATCAATGACCAGACTTCAGCCACAGAAGCTGTAACTTTTGTGACATGAAACTTATCAGTGAATGAATGAGTAAATAGATAAACAAATAAGAGCTGTTGAAGTGTGAATCGATGTTTATGGATCGGCATCCTAAAACCTGCCTTGCTGCTGATGAAATGAATATGATGGTGGTTGTGTTTGTGTGTGTGCGTGTGCTGTCGTGTGTAAGTGGGGCAGACTTTGAATGTTTCTATGATCCTTTGGATTTGTCATGAGCCATGTAGGCACATAAGTTTGATGTGTTAGTCCTTGAGAGTTGAGAGCTGTGTGTCTTGAAGTGTTTTAGACTTTTAAATTGCAATGGGATCTCAGATGAAAAATGCTGTGTTTTTTTTTTAGCTTATTTTCCTCCGAGCTCAACAGAAGCAGGATCAATTTTTGAATTAATGTGTCAATAATGTGTGTATACTAAAACTAAAGCTTCAGAGTTGACAGTGATAAAAAATACTTGCTGCAATTATCGATGTTGGGGGATTTTTATTAAGGCATGGGGCCCTTTTTAATAATTATATAATAATAATAAAAGTCAGCAAAATATAAAATGTAATGGGCTTGACACAGGGGGAGTGACAAACAACACACTGCCACTCAGGGTGAACCCAATACATTGGACACAATAGTGACAGTAGTGACAGCGACAAAAATTTAACATTTCTTCTCATGCTGCAAGACTGCATATATGCACATCTACATGAGAATGACACGCGTCACCTTCAGTGTGGTGAACTGACAGTATTTTAATTGTCTTAAAGCAAAACTAATTAGTAGGAGGAGGTCAACAGTCAACTTATAAAAATACCTTACCTAAATTCTTTTTTCCTGTACAGTGAAAAAGTAGCCAATAAAGCACTGGCTACATGTTTTCATACCCATGATGGATCTACCTTTAATTCAACTGTACAATTATTTGAAGAAACAACTTGCTAAACAGTATTAACAAGGACTTGATCAATGCCAATGAATTTAGCGTGGCCCTGTTGAGTTTTTGTTTTTGAAAAATTTGCATAATATTTTTTTACTAATTCTGTCAATTCTTTTTTTGTCAACTTTTATAATCTTAGATTTATTTCTGGAATTAACAAGTTCTGATGATTTTATATGATAAAACCATCTGCTCCTGGATGTTTTGATTCAGTTGTGCATCAGTACCTGCGGCCGCATTTGATATATCAGCACACTGCTCGACCCTTTTTCATCATAAACCTCAGATTGGTGGTTTTCAAGATGTGTTGCCAGGATTTTAGAGCTACTCGGCCATCTAGACACCACCCTGTAGCACAGCTTGCATAAGGGCTTAGCCAAATCCTTTGGCTTTTCCCATTCATCTGCCTCTCAGGCAAAATACCTCCAAAACAATATGTTTGCTTTTGCCTCTTGGACTAAAGAGGCTCTCATGTTACAGGAACATTACATTTTCAGCACCAGCTCACTGGGGTTGGTCATCAGATAAACTACTGCAAGTGAGGAGAGGAACTGTTCCTCTGTAAAAAGAAAAAAAAAATCTATTAAGTCAAGTCAAGTTGCTAGTATTTGCATAATAAAGTAATACATTTGCATAATTAGTTCTCTGCATATAACTGTAAAAGGACACTGTGGAAAAGATGGCTAACAATACAAGTTGATTGTAAGCAATTATGAAACAAACCTTTGGAGCAGTAAAACAATACTTTTCAACTTTTTCATATACAATCTACATTACTAATCTAAATGAACTAACAAGAGAACAAAATTGCAGTAATTTATTCATATGTTGTGATTTCATTTAGACAAAGAACATTTTCCATTGAAATCCAGCTTTGACTGTAAGAGGTCATTCAGCAGCATCTTTCTACTTGTGCCATTTAGCAACGATGCGAAATGGCACCGCCATAGGAACTATTGTGTGAGGAGTGAACACTCATCCACATGTGAGTCATTTGGGAAATTGGGAGTGAGGAATGTTCCAAGATAAAAAAAAAATACAGCTAAAAGGACTTTAATATCAGTCTTTAGTTGCTTCAGAAAAATTTGCTTGATTTGTTACTAGTCTCAAAATCAAAACTTTCTAAATATAATGAAATAGGGGTAGGAGATGAGAGTGTGTCTACAGCAAAGTGTGCCATCTTTGGAAGATAAAAGCAACAAATATTACATCATTAATGTTCTTTTTTTTAATATTGACTGTATCAAAATGTTGCTCATTTTGATTACCCTCATGTGTGAAGTCCACAGGTCTTGGCTCAAGGACTCTGGAGCAATTCGTATAGTGATTGTAGTCTAACATCAGTCAGATCTGTTTGGTTCAGTAAAGGCTAAAATAAATGAGTGTTCATACCATATGAACAAACAAGTGTGTAAGGCTTTTGATCCCTTTTGAAAAGACCACAAATTTAATGAATTGCTTATCAACAGGTAATTATGTATTGCTTAAGCCACTTCTCAAGGTGGACACAAGTGTTTGGGGCAAATGTGATTTTAGCTAGGAAGAACAGTGATTATGAGATTTCTAGATGGGCCACAGGTGCGGATGCCAGCTCAAGTTAGGGTGTGCATTTTGTGTGCATGAATTAGAATTTGAGTGTTTATTCATTCAGGTGACGTGGTGGGAAGCTGAAGAAGCAGAACTGTGATTTGTGGGTCTTGCATTCCTGTAATCTGTCCACATCAGATCAGTCAAAGACAATAATGCAACACTGAGCCAAATACCAAACTGCTCCTTTTTTATCTCTCACTTCTGTTTCTCTCGCCCAGTCTTTGTGCCCCCCCATCCATTCTGTCTTTTTTTCTTTTCACTGCAGTAGGAGCCACTGTTGCTGCAAAGGGAAAGATGGAGTAAAGATGGAGAGAGAAAGGCAGAGAGAGAATAGAAAGAGGCAGGAAGATTGATGCTAAGAAATGGAGCTAGGACTAAGACAGCGCCTTAGAGAACAGGGGGAGGAAGGTGGTCGGGATTGAACAGTAAACGATTACTTCTCTGCTTGTGTGTGTTCCTGTTACAGCCTGATACCGAATCAAACAGTGCTCTTTCTTTGCTGACACACACACAGTCACAGATAAACACACACACACTGGTCACAAGCATTTGAGTTTGTTTTTGGCCAGTTCTGGGTGGTGCTTGGCAGAAGAAATTAAGCCTAACAACCATGGCATCTGTCTCAGCAGCAGGAGAGTCCCGCCTACCCACCCACACATGACCTGCCCCGCTTTCATTCACTGAGCGGCCTGCTGCCAGCCTCAGGATGAGCCGCTGCCTCTGCCGCTGCCCGCCACCCCCCGTTTCAAGTCGGCTTCCCTGTATTGCCAAACACTCTATGTGCCTGCGCCCATGTTTCCCTCTTGAGCAACAACCAGGAACCTAGCGATATGGCTGCTTCAAATATTCATAACAGCCATGCTGCAACACAGAGCTTTCTGCTCCCCTCCATTTTGAGAGGTAATTCTCATGCTGTAGATGCTGCTGGTCTGAACATCATATCTGTGCCCAGAGTCAAGTATTATGTGCACATGAACAGTATGCACTCTAAGTATTAGGCATTGCTTTTTAATGTCTGTTGGACTCCCAGCTGATTGTGTGTGACTATATATAAACCCAGTTTTTTCTTTTTCATCGTCCCTTCATTCACTACCAGCTCTCCCTCTCACCTAAATATGTGCCAACAGGCTATTATGCTTGCAAAAATATCCCAATGCTATACTTAGCGTCATCTCACCACCCATCCAGTATAGAATACATGCAGAGACTATTAAGGACTTAAATGTTTCTGGGATTTTCTGAAATCAAAAAAATATCGTGGGGCATCGGATGATTTGAGGGAGATCATCCTATGTAAGAGAGGTTCTGCAATGTCTCTCGACAGGCTGATAAAACATCTATGGGGAGTGACTGCCTGTTTCTCCTTCCTTTTTTATTGCTTCGCATCCAACTACCTTTTTCTGCCTCGTTTATCCTAGCGCATCCCACCTGCTTACTCCCTAAATTTCACTGAAGCATAGCCCCATCCTTTGTCCTACAGATGTTTCCAGTTCTAATGTTTCATCCTTCTTCAGCCGTCTGTCCCATCGTTCAGGAGCACTGCTGCTAGCCTGGAGCCTGCTGTTTCCCCCCATATTCACTCGTTGTTTCTGCAGATTATTTCTCTGGGGTGCATCCTGCATGTGCTCTCCACCATACTGTGTTATTTAGCTCATCAAGTGGGTTGGAGTAGATCAAGAAGGGTGAGGGTTACAGTTTGATGCTCCGACTTGTGGCAAACAAGTGGCCCACAGGGACAAGCTCTAACAGGAATGAGTACAAAGGAGGACAGTAGTGGTTATATAGCAATCCGATCTGAACTGGCATGGTTTCTAAACAACAGCCGTTATTCTTTAGGACCTACTGTCAATTTAATGAGGTTGTGAAGCTTTGCAGTAGAGCCAACAGCATTTGGAAACCACTTGATACACTCACCAGCAACTTTATTAGATAGGACCAGTTGACTGCTTTAATTGTTCACGTTATAAACTCTCCAGGTTTTCTGACATATTCCTTAGAGCAGGTGTATTCAACTCCAGCCCTTAAGGGGCTGGTGGCCCGCAACCTCGACATGTGTCTTTGCTTCAAAAAACCTAAGTCTCCCCTAAGTAAAACATTAGGTCATTAACAGGATTTTGGAGAACTTGAATGCCTACTGAGGGGGCAATTCAGCCAGTTGATTCAGATCTGTTGGATCGGGAACAAATTTAAAAGCTGCTGGACACCTGCACTTGAGAACTGGAGCTAAATACCCCTACTTTAGAGGATATTGGTTCATGTTGATAGGATAGCATCTCACAGTTTCTGCAGATTTGTCAGCTGCACATCAATGACTCCTATCCATTGTCTTACACTCATCCAAGTTTGGGTCTTGAGGGTGACTGGTCCAGAAGGGAAGCCCAGACATCACTTTGTCCATTGACACTCTCCAACTCACTCTGCAGTGCCAGAATGGACTGAGTCGTTGCACTGATATGTTTCAGCCGTCTGAATGCCATCTGAATGCTGCAGATGAAATCAAAACTCATTGAGTAGCTGCTGTAGCCCATCAGCTTTACGGTTCTATGTGTTTTTCACTCAGATATGGTATCCTGCTCACCCTGGGTGTAACACAAAATTATTTGATAAATTTTTGCTCCTCAATTATCTCAAACACTCATTCTCCTCTGAACTGACATTGTACAAGTCGTTTTCCTCTACACAAAGGCCAGTCATTGGATAATTTCTCTTTTTCTGCTGATTCTTTTTAAGCTGAAAGTTGATTTTGTGAGGAAATCCTAGCAGATCAGTAGATTCTGGTACCAAGAAACATAATACATTCAAAGTTTTAATTCTCCTCCCTATTCCGAATTTTAGCACGAACTTTGGGAAGTTGTCTTCACCAACTTTATATGCCTAAATACATTGAGTTGTGGCTATGTGATTGACTGATTTGCTATTTGTGTTAACAATTGAACAGATGTACCTTATTTGGTGGCTGGTGACTGCAGATGATGATGCAACTAGGTGACTGAGTTGAAATAAAGCTCTGCTTTTATGTGATCTTGTTATCTACGAATTGGATGCTCAAACCAATATTAGTCATTGCCATTTTGCTTGCTTTTAATAGTGAGGGAAGTGTTTAATGGCACTGACAGTAAGGTGTTATTCATAACCTGTTTCTCCTGTCTCCTGTCCCCACAGTTGCTAAGTGGTGAGCCATCATCTGAAAAAAAGGTGGGACAGCATGGTCAAGTGAGTCGTGGAGCACAGATCCCTTATTAAAGCTGTCCTCCTAGGGTGCCCTCTGACTGGTTCTTCTGTAAATCTCCTCTTAAATTGAGAGTGGGTGCAGGAAAAAAGACCCTGACTCAGTCTCAAATTTATTCTGTCTTTAGGGTTGCTTAAGAAAGAGCAAAAGACAGATAGACAGGAGTGTCCTTAGAATGTGTTAATGATGACCAAGCAAAAGTCACATGTAAACACAGTGAAGGTTTGATAGGTGAGATGACATATTTACATTCACCTGAGATGTGTGAGGCATGAGTTGAGAAAAAGATGAAAAGGCAGCTTGTTAATGGAGGGACATGGGCTGAGAGGTTCAGCAAGGGTGATGCAAGGAGAGGAGGAGAAGGACAATGGGTGAGGAAGAGAGAGTAATGGAGGGAGACAAATAGAAACTGCTGGCAGTGAAAGAAGAGGATGGTGTGTGCGAATGTGTGTGAAAGAACGAGCGAGAGGTAAAAGAGACACAGGCTGATTTCACCAGAGTTGTTGCCTGACTGTCCTCCCTTAATGGGGTTTCCATGACAACGGTGTATAAGAGACTAAGGCTCCAGCAGAGTGTGAGATATGTGAATGTGCGTGAGTTTATGTGTGCAGTTTCTGGTCTTCAGTTGATTGATTGTTTGCAGGACACCATGCACAATGTGCTATAACACATGTAAAACTTAAGCAGTTTTTGTTCAAGGTAGGTTGGAGTTTATTATCTTTAACAGTGTTCTTGTTCTTATTTGGTTGGTGAAAGAAACAAGGAGGAAGAGAGGGGAGAAGATTTGGTCCATCTCATTGCCCTTTACTGGTGGAGCCAAATGGGTTTTTCAGAAGCTGTTGTGTAGAGGCCATATATCTTGTCCCATTGGCAACCATATTGAGTGGGGTTAGGTGATGTCATGCCTGTCAGGTGATGTTGTTAGGAGGACCCAGCTGCCACAGAGTTGAGCAGTCCCATAGGAGGACCAATCTGTCATCATTATATTAATGACATGCGTATCACTGTAGCGCCATCTCTTGTGTGTGCCAAAGCTAATGAGCAGTGCCTTAATTGTAAAATTAATTGAAAAACATTTTGATTAAAGACCACTCTCCTCACCCTTCCTCCATCTTCATCAGCTCCACCTTGGTTTTCTGTTACCAAATTTCTGTACCTCCCAGGTATGTCCTTTTCAGTTTTCTCATGAGTTCAAATTTCTAGATCACGCACTATTTTATTCTCCTTTTGCATTTGCATCTCTGACCCGTCATTGTCCATATGGGGTCTGTTTCTCCTTCAAAATTGCTCCTGGGAGCATCATTTCTTATCCTCTCAACATACTTATTTTCCCCTATCTGTCAGTCTTGTCTTTCGTTAGGCAAATTACAACTCTTTTATGCACTCATTCACCATCCTCACCCCTCCCAATTTCTCCTCCTCTTTGTCTTTTCCCATCAGGCTCCCCTCTTTATTGCTGTCTCCCTTGTCTTTAATCCTCATGTCTCCATTACTGTCTATTCTACATCGTCAGAATGTCAGGGTTTCTTTGCCTCTATGCGGTGCTGGAGTCGTAAGAAGGAGTGGGTATGGTAATTGTCTCTACTGAACTGCACCCAGACAACCCCCTCAACCCTTCTGTAGCCTCAGAGATTGGCCACACTCACCTATGTAGCTCTCATATTCACTCACTCTTTCTCATTCTTTTCTCTTTTGCAAAGCCCCACAGCCTAAAGGAAAGAGGAGGAGAGTGATATGCATGGTGTACATTCTTTAACGTCCCCTCTCAACTCTCTTTCCCTTCTGGTGCTCTCCATTTCTCCCTTGTGTGAACCGATATCCATTTTACTGTGCTAAACTTTGGTTCTTCCAATCATTATTCATATGGCTTTAAACACCTTCTTGTACCTTTTGCACACGTTATGATCTAATTAGGTATAATTAAGGGTGCTACATATTGAACATTTTGTCTCCTGTGTGCCTAAAATCATAATGCAAGCATGTGAGTAAAGGTTTGATGGAGTGTATATATATTGATATTTCTTCAGTTGAAAAGGCACTAAAAAGGGAAAGAGCCATTACTTGAACAATACCTCAAAAGGCCAGATTACAGTTTGTAAATGGAAAAACCTTTATATTTGGCGATGTGACCTATGCTCTGATGAAACTGAAATTGAAATGTTTGGCTATAATGACTTCTGTGACATTTGGAGGAAAAAGGGGAAAGTTCGCCAGTCTGAAAACACCATCTCAACTTTGACAAACAAGGGTGACAGCATGTTTTAATGCAGGAGAGACTGGTGCACTTCATAAAATGTTGGCCTCATAACGAAAGAAGATTATGATAAGATATTGGAGCAAATTCTCAACACATCTGCCTTAAAGTTTTTTTTTTTGTTTTTTTTTTGCAAATAGGTCATTCAAATGTACAGTGACCTAGGCATAGATTAGTTACAGTGTAGCTTAAGGACCATAAAATCAATATTTTGGAAAGACCATCAAGAAATCCTGCTCTCAGTCTAATAGATAATGTGTGGCCAGAGTTAAAAAGAGGTGTGTGATTACAGTGGCCTACAAACTTGTGTCAGCTATAGCCCTTTAATCAGTTTTAGCTTTTTATTTCATTTTCCCTGAAAAGATCTTACTTCTGCCAGAGAGCAGCTATGTAATAAATTGTTCCTAATATGTCCTGCTTGGTTAAATAAAGGTTAAATAAAAACAAGTAAAAGTTATAACAGTTCTATTCCAATAAAGGTGGAAAATGCAAGCAAGTCATTGTGAGAATCTTGGAGGAAATGTTTGACCTGAGTTATTTAGTGTAAAAGACAATTTTGCCAAATGCTGATGTGCACTAAAACAATGTGCATTTTAAGTATAAAAACAATCTCTGAAATTATTATTATTTTTTTTTGTGTAGTCTGGGATTTAGCAAATACAAATAATTTTGGGTTTTCCTAACTGAACAGGAAAGCTTTGTCAGTTTATTGTTAGACAGTGAGAAAGAAGGTTATGGTTAAATATCTGGTTTTATCTGTGTACCAAGATAATGAGGGCATTGGAGCTCATTATTACCATTTGTTGCTTTAATGATGTGGACAAGAAGAAGAGACTGGTCTTCAAGAAGGAATCAATAATGTGTTGCATTGATCAGAGCAACAGTTTGTCACCAGGTACCTGCAGGACTCCAAGCGGAGGGTGTTACTATCTTACCACAGGTCCTTTTGTTCATTTATTCAAGAGGAAACATGGGCACAAAAGTGCCACCCTGATAAATGCCTGTTTTGTGCATAATTAGATAAACATAGCTGTTAGTCATAGAAGAACAGATTCATGAAATTATTCTTTGTTTGTGAATAATGTCCTCTAAACATGGGCGTTGAGAAGCCCAGGGCCATCATCAAAGTCATTGTTATCCTTAACTGCTAAGTAGTGAAATTGAGAAAAATACTCTCTTATAGAACAATGCAAGGTGACTCACTTAAAGACTTGATTTCTAAGATCGTTTCATTGTCTTGACCCATTTACTGAACCCAAGAATGTTTTAGTAAAAACAACAAAAAACATAAATAAAAGGCTTATGAAGAAAAGACAGCAAAATGACAATAACAACCGGGTGGAGGGTTGCCATAGAAACATAGCGTCACAGCTCCTAAGCAGATAACACATTCAGTGCTATTCCCTTCATCGTGACTCCCACATCCAAGGATGAGGCGGGAACAGGTGTGATCAACAGCTTTCTTAAATATCTGAGGAGAGAGTAAGAGAGTGTTTGGCATCAGGAGGGATAGGAACTCTCTAAATGGTAAATCTTGTAATGTTGTATTGACAACATTGGGGGAAACAGTGTGATGCAGGTCTTAAGCTGCAGCACTCAAGTTTGCGTCACAGCATAGAATAATATTTCTTTGTACATTTTGAAATTCTAGAGAGTAAGCACCAGGGAACATAATTTCAGTCTTTCCCCTCATGGATGTCATTCTTTTTGTGCTCTCTTCTATCACATTAAAGCCAAAGGAGATGATGACCATGTTGGACAAGATGTTCAGTGTGTTCCTCTTCACATTCATGTCTATACAGTATATTTTTGTGGATGTGTCCCAAAGGCAGCCTACCAAACAGCTGTCTGTTAGAGCCAGGGAGCAGACATTTGGTGCACTCGACCCGCAATACTGGCAGGGAAGGTGGAGAATTGTGTCCAAGTCTTCCTCTCAAATCCTCAGTCCGTCCTTCCAGTCTTTCATTGTCCCTGGGGCAGTAGGCGGCCTCAGCTAAACACTGATCTGCCTGAGGAGGCACAGGTGCAGTAGAGTCTGTCCAACTGCCAAATGTTGTGCATCTATTTCTTTGGGCTTATGGGAAGGTTATGCTTCTCTGTCCTTCACTTCTGGAGGGTTTGAAGAAGCTGCAGATGCAAGTGTTTGATCAGTCTGCCAATGCACCAGAGAAGTGCAAATAGAAAACAGAATACATCACATCAAACAAAGAATGGGCATCCATGAGAAGATCCCCCTGGGCTGGATTAACTATTTACAGTATGGCACTGAGTAAAAGTTAATGAACTGGGAAACGAGAAGTAAGATGAAGGTTGTGTTGTATAGTTAGACACTACAAAATACCTTCAGTTATTCCAAGGGGAGTCATATTTGGTGTGTATGTGTGCCAGTGGTAGCTTTAGAGAACCATGTGGCAGACATCCCTTTACGAAGGAAATAAATGGAGTTCTGCTTTTATGTCTGAACCAGGGAGGCTTTAGACTGCCTCTCAAGGCCCAAGTAGATGCTAACAAACAAGTTTGCTGTATTTAAGAGAATTCCTGCACTAAAGGGTTACTTAAGTAACTTCATGAAGCCAAGCAAGAACAACTGTAAATAGATGCATTTGTAAAAGCCTAGATACACTTAGATATGGACACATAGCCCAGCAAGTATCTTTCACTCTCTCTGAATGCCCTTGCTTTACCATACGCTTTATGTCTCCCAGGACAGTGCTCAGAATTCTTGAAATAGGGCCTAACACATGAAGCAAAGAGGGAAAGTCATTTAAGTTAAGTTAAACAAGGGCACTTAGATTTTAAAGGGCCATAATCTTCAAAAAGGGCTACCTTAAAATCAATTGACAAGGCATTATAAAGGTAAAGAGGAACTTGAGTAGTGGAATATTTATTTATTGGCAGTTAAGTGAATCGTTTTATAAATTGACATATTTAATTGAACATCATTTATACTTCCTTTATGGCTTTGCACTTCCTCTTGTATATGTGCCCACCCCTGCAAAAGCTCTGTCTTATGTGCTATGCGTGTTTGCTGGTTAGTGCAGGTGGGCTGGATCAGCATCCAGAGTAGCACTGAGCCAGTGATTCAGTCTGCACAGTTTGGGCCAGAGTCCAATCAGGGCAGCCATCTGGTGACCAATCAGGGCCCCGACTGTGATGACATTACAAAAAGATATCTGAGTCTCATGGTAGCTTGGGCAACTAAATGCCATGAATCACATCAGACTTTTGTGCTGGTGAAACCACGTCTGAGCAAGCTACATGGCCACATCTATGTTAGAGTCAGCAGATTATGACATGCACTACAGTTGAGACCAGAATGCTGAGTAACTGAAACCAGGCTGTTGAGATTTGTGTGCCTGAAGATGTGGGATGTGTTGTATTTGCGCCTGCTCTCTGACAAGCAGTCTTTGTTGGTCTGTATACAACCTGCTTCTTATTCGTAGTTTCCCAGCCTCATATCCATAATATTTGCTTTCAGTGTCTGTAGTGTAAATGTCCTGTGGGGAAATGTGGCATTTCTGTCTTTTTTTTCCCATTAGACAGATGGTGGAGATATTATAACCCACACAGTTGGAGCACAAGGACAATGTACTGTTGCAAGTTCAAGCATGATTGACAACTCTGTTAATTTCAATGTGATGAATATTTTAAGACTCTGTCTGAATGACTTTAAACAGCCTGCACAAGTGCATGTCAGGTCTGTAGCACTCAGTGAGTCACAGTGACCCAGACCCATAGTGGAAATGTTCCCAGCTTTCACATCACTTGCGGTTTGCAGGCCAGGGGAAAGGCAGATAGCTGGGTGACAGAAAAAAGGAAGTCACATGAGAATGGCTGTCACTACCAAAAGACCCTCTGCAGGGCATCAGAGGGGAAACAGGACAGACCAGCATAAGGATTCCTCATTGACCTTAAAAAGTCTGTAGCCTTTGACATGTCTCTTTCTAGTTTGTCACCCTATAAGAAAGTTGTAGGGCTATGGAAGAGCCCAATACCACATCATGATTTTATTGCAAATTCATGAGTTGGGTCATGCAGTTTCATGGAAATATGAGAAGGACTAGGCTATTCCTCTTTTCAAACTCAGTTAAATCCACCTTCTGTTTCCCTAGTATTTATCTGACCAGCAGACCATTTAACCCTACACGGTCAACTGTGCCAACAAACACAGGCAGTAAGCCATGTCTAATAGGCATGAAAAGCATACATATAAATTCAAACATGCTATCTATTGCTGTGTTTTCTTCTATTAATATACTTACATCTTGTGATCAGTATTTGTCAGTAAATGCCAAAGACTGTTGAACCTATTCTTCATTCAGTAATGGTAAATTAAAAACAAGAAATAATTGGAAAAATTAACAAACAAGAATAGTACAAGATCAAGGTAGTTGTGTGCAGAGGGCCAGATGTGGTGGTCTTACACTGAAATGAAAATGTTAACGTGTGTGTGACTGGGTTTTTGTGAGTGGGCGTGTGTAAGTGTATGTTTTGCAAGAGATGATACCTACTCATGTCATCCTGGTGACATCATGTCTTATCATCACAGCCTCCAGACGTGAGTGTGAGATGATTTGGAATTTTAATACCATTTGCACATCTACTCCAATGAATTGTCTGTTTTTTTCGGTATCTTTTTCATTTGCTCTGTCATTCAAAAACACCCAAAACCATACTCAGCCTTAATTTGCATTTTTTATTCACAAGCTTGGAATGACATCAGGTGGACCAATGCTTGGTAGAACCGCCTTTCACTACAATTACAGCAGTAAGTGTTTAGTTCTGTGTCTTTACCAGCTTTGTTTGGATAAAACCTGAAATTGTTGCCCATTCTTCTTTGCAAAGCAACTCAAGCTCAGTCAGATTGAATGGATTCTTGTTTTAACTCTGGATTTTTCTGTGGGCATTTTAAAACATGAATATGCACTACTTTGAGATGGGGTATCACATAAAATACACCGAAAATGCACAGAAGCTTTTTTTGTGAAAAAAAAAAGAAGCTTTGTTTGTGAAATGGGAAATAGTTCAAGTAGGGCCGGCCTAAGGCATAAGCAAACTAAGCAGCCACTTAGTTTGCACTAAGGGGCCCCCGCAGTGGAGCTGATTTTTTTTGTTGTAATAATTTCTATGTCAATATAATACCAAAAACACACAATTTCACTATGAAGTGATTTATTTTTACAATAATATACATTTGATAATGTATGTAGAAATCATTATTTTATGGATAAAAAGAAAAAAAAATGCTCTTGGGCGCCCCTGGTGGTCGCGGTAGGTACCGCACGCTTCACCTGTAACGTGTCCTGCTGTTCAATGTGCAGAGCGCATCCAAACGTCCAAAGCTCTGGTCAGAAGTTAAGTAAGCAAAACAATGTCTCAAAAAGGACTTATCCTTCAGGTAGGGAGAAAAGAAATATGAAGAATAGAAAAAAGCCAAGACAAAGGTTTGTTTTAATGTGCCTTGATAATGTAATGTAATGTAAAAGATTTGTAAAGCTGCTAATAGAAAATTAGCTTGATAGCGACCTGGAACGGCCCAGTTCAACAGCCAAACATTTATGCTAGGGTCTTTTTGTTTTTATGAAACTGAGTTTAAACTTTAATGAGGTGATTCTCATGGTTGGCTCTGTATATTTCTGAGGTATTTTTGGCTTTAAAACACAGTGTTTGATAACGTTTGATAAGAATAAGTAAAACTTCTCAATGTTTGACATTGTCTAGCAAAATGTTTTACGTCAGGCTACATAGCTGCTACATCGATGAGCTACTCTATGCTGTAGTTGGGGATTTGTTGTTTGCTGCTAAGCATAATCATTTGTGGCTAAAACAAACATTATTTTTACATCAAGTTCTAAATTATGTGAAACTTTTGTTAAAATCATTTGAATGCTCAGAATCAGCCCAGTACCAATCCACATTCTCAAGTGAGAAAGGATCACCTGGTATAAATTGCATTTTTAGCTATTGGAGTAATACTTAAGAGAAATTTATTTAATCAAAGAATGTCATGAATATGTGTGTATGTATTCCATCTTAAGTTGGGCTTCACCGATTGCAGTTTTCTGGCCGATCCCTGGTTACCAACCTTTAAAAAGCCTGATCTGCCCATTTTGATTTTGGTTGATATGAATTTATTTCGTCTGAAATGTCGCTAAATATAGCAAGAAAGTCACTGAGTTGGCAACAGTGGGGTGAATATTGTTAACTGTAAACGTGCAGACCTGACCTGGTGGGCGGGTCTGTCAGTCACACCTCTCACTGTAGAGCAGAAGAGGACACAGGCTGATTAAACTTTTTCTGACAAAGATAAGATTAGGGGATAAGGTGGGCTTCACATGTAAGTATCAGCAGATCACAATCCCCCAAAATTAAGGAAATCGGCGCCCAGAAATCAACTGCTCGATAAATCAGTTGGCCAATAAATGTATCCTATATTATACTTGTGTATAATGTAAACAGCACTGCCAGAGATGCTTATGGGTGATGTTTAAAGCAGGTGTGTGAATGACCTAATGGTCGGACTTCTGATTGCAGCCAATCCACACTGTTAGCAGAACTAGAGGGCCCCAAAATATAGATATAAAAGAATATATGTAAAAGAAGTAATCCATTTTGTTTGAACCTCTTTCAGTATTTTTTAAAATGCAGTCCTGAAAATCCTAAAAACTGACTCACACTGTTGAAATATCAACATTAAAAATGGAATACAAAGTGTTGTTTACAATGCCTTCTCTGGAACATGCACAGATAACAGACATTTTTTTTCTGTGGCATCCAGAGTTGGGTTTACTGAAGCAGGAGGAGGACACATTTGATATTCTGACAAATGTCTTGGCTCAGGAAAAGGGGGGGGGGAGGTTTAGAAAAAGACATGTTCACTGAAGTGTTTCACATGGAAAAACGAGAAGTGACAGAAAGCTGACGGGGGGATGACAACCTTGTTTGTCCTTTACTGGATGATCAACATGTGTTATGTGAATATGGCTCCCCAAGGTGGACATAAGGGCAGCTGATACAGAAAGTTCTACGCTCGACTGGAATTCCCCTGCTTTTAAATTAGCATCGTAAGTCTGCTTACTCAGCTAGCGACACAAGCTGTGGAAGCGTGTGTGAACAGTCAGTGGTAATGAAACTGTGCACCATCGACATCATTAAAGATAATCTTGGCACATTTTGCACTCGGACACAATCCCAGTAAGATGCAATGAACAGCACGGGGAACTAATTTTTTAAAAGCAGAGCTAATAAACACCTTTTTAATGTCACCACACTAACACATCACTATCCACATCTTTATAGCTTTTCACTGGTTTGATAAAGTGCTATAGGTTAGTTTGTAAGATACAGATCATGGGTCAAGGCAAAGGCTAGTCTGGAGGCGTCTCCTGCGTGTGTCTAATTGAGCGCTGTGTAGTTAATTGTTTGTGCATAGGAGGGAGAAATCAATCTGTTTTCTCACTGCTGTGACTTCTAGGCCCTGGGGTGAGAGACTGAAACTGGCAGACAAACACACATACACACACATAAAAAGCTCTGCCAAAAAGCCCCAAACCATGCCTTGTGAGCACAAACTTGCACATGCAGAGCCATGGCCATTCCCTACTGGAACACATACTCAGACATGTACAAGAACACTCCCTCCTCAGAGGAAGAGGATGTGCATGAAAGGTTATTGAGTCAGGGTGGAGTCAGAGCCATGTATCGATCGGCTGCTTGCTGAGAGAATAGTCAGGAACGTGAGATCTGCACAGGTCAGAAGGCCAAAAGACAATAGGGATGAGAGACAGCAAGAGAGAGAACGAGAGGGGGCTGAAACCTGCAGAGTTTAGGCTACAGCTAGTGGTGCTGCTTACACTCCCATCTGCTCTGGAAAAGCAGTGCTGATGTTTAGCTTCCATGCAAATTTTAACACAATTTTTTGGTGTCTTATTAGGACGAGATTTTTTCAATTTGTAATTTGGGTTAGTGCCATATTTCAGATTAGTTAGATAAAAAGAAAATATAGAAAGGGACCTAATTGTTGTCTTTATCTTTTTATCTGCATCATTACAGTAGATTATTCCACACTCAGAATATAATATATATGATTAATCTGCAGCAAACCTCTGTATCAATTAACATTTAAATGCCGACTACAAATAATGAATTAATTTGCATACTCAGCTAATCAGCTCATTTGCATGTGTTGAGTTATCTTTAAGGGTTTTTCACTTTATGACTGAGTGCTACTGTCAATGAATCCCTATTTGCAATTTAAATCTTTTTCTGTAGAAAAAAACCCAATGTTTTTTTTGTTTTGATTGTTTTTTTTCTTCCAAAGGAGTGGTTTTTTCTGCTGATAAAAAAGGACTAGTTTAGGGGTAAATATGCTGAAAAAGTAAGTGGCGCCTGAATAATTTACATCATCTTTTAGTGGTATAAGAGCCAAAATGCATTTCATTGCACTCATGAACGCTCCTTTACTATTGACAAAAACAGCTGATAGAATGCCTGTGAGTCCATCTTTGATTGGTTGAGGGTTATTTATTTTCACCCAATCAAAAAACTTTTTAATTATTTACGGGAAGGAAGCAAACAGGGACTTCATGATAAGGTGCGAAAATAGGATGAGAACTGCCGAAAGATGGGAGAAAGCTAGCAGGTACAAATCAAAGGGAGTGTCGGGGGAGTGAGAGTGTTTGTGGCAGAAAAGAAAGAAACGCCAGGGTTGAAGATGTATGTAAAGCGGGAGGGGTGATGAGGTGGATAAGTACAAACAGTACCATCCTTCACTTGAAAAGCAGCAGTGAGCGCCATGAAATGTCTGTTGATTCATCTCTCTTTGTGTGCTTCGTTCTGCGTCTTTGCTAAATCTTTTTAACGGAACAAAAGCGGGCAGAGGGAGGGATGAAGAGTGACCAGACGCTTGAGACTCAGAGTGAAGAGGGGGAGAAAGGTCATAACAAAAAGGAGGCTCCATGGAGACTGCCGACCAGAAGAAAATGTGTCAATGAACTGACGTACCAAGCCCCACTGGGACATGAGAAGCTGTAGAAGAAAGAAGAAAAAATACAACAAAAGTGAAACAGACATAGTGTCAGGCGGTGTTTTATGTGTGCGTTTGAAGATAGGTGTTCCTCAAGGTGTAATTATACCAATCTCTATGACTTCTTATAAAATTATGCTTCCATAAGTTACAAATTAATGCATCTCTGGGTGTGTGTTTTTATGCCTATTCTCCTTCAATCTGCAGCTCCTTTCATATAGAGAGTGTTATAATACCTTACAGAAAGCCCCATCTTACTTTTTTACACTAAAGCAAACAAGAGCAGATAAATGGGGCCTCTACGAACCATTTTAGAAAAGAATATTTCTTCTAGGGATAATTCGGCTTTTGTTCCACCTACCATGGTCTTTTTGGTGGAATAACAATGTCCCAGCATTCCCTGTTCATACCTGTCACATGAAACAGTGATGTAGAACACACAATGTTGCCCACTCACCCCCATATCCCTGTCCCCGCCCCTTCCCAGGGGTAGCCAGACCCTCTGGGTCCTCCGCCTGCGCGGATGGGTGTGGTGTCTGGTGTGAATCCCTGCATAAACTGTCTCCTGCAGCACATAGTTGATAATTAACAGAAGCAGGCAGTGGAAAGCAGCACCTGTTATAGCCTAATGGACTGAAGCTCTGAGCTGCTTCTACCCGTGATCCAGTTGTCAGACCACCACCGGTACTTTCCCCAGGATATGAGAGTATGAAATTATGCACCTTTGTGTGTGTGTGTTCTGCAAAGAAAGAAAAAAAGAAAAGCAAATTGTGAGGATGACAAAAAACCTGAGAAATTTATATCATCCCTGGAGTAATGCTAAACATTCCCTGTAGTTTCAGGTTTCCTGGAAGGAGCGGAGCATTATTTTATGCAAATATGCTGGCTGGTTTCTTACTTTTCCTTTTACTTTTAGCTGAGCTACATAAAATCAGAAAGGCTGCTGCATAAACTGTTGTTAAGCGAGATACTTTATTTTTCATTTCACTTTAAAGTTGAAATGAAAACTTTAAAGTGAAATGGAAACTTTAAGACAAAGCTGCTAGATTCTTAAAGTAAGAATCTAGCAGCTTTGTGGTGTCACCGCTGTTACACCCCAGGGAGAGCTGTGCCCAGTTTGAGTTTTTCATATGAAAAACACATCAATTCTAATAATTTT